>UELX01000847.1:0-58766 GCA_900480035.1 Eupelmus urozonus
ACTCGAACCCCCCCCCCCCCCCCCGAAAATCAGGCTCGCGCAGACCAAAGCCAGAACATTCGCGCGCTCTTCCATTCCTAAATATACCGCGAACAAGTTTGAGAACCAAGTTTTCACGACTGCCGAGAATCGGAAGCACGCGCGCACATAGCTAGGGGATTCCCGCTTTAACGAGGTAATCCCCCGCACTTTGCCGAGCGCAGCCACTCGTTTGCTCCTGCTACTCCACTCACGCGCTCGCGCTAAAACTTTGCCGTTCTCGCGCCGGCGCGTATCGAGTTTTCAATTCGATTCTTCGTCGTTTTTAACGCGCGTGCGGAGGGTCTTTTCGGTAGTTTGATCTTTTTGGAGGATTTTGCGGATTTTTTGTGCGCGCTTTTTTTGGGTTGGGTGCTTTTTTGGTGGTTTTTAAGGATGCGGAGAGAGGGATTAAATTGATTTTTTTACGTGCTTTTACCGGAAGTAGTAATCTATATTTTGGGTGAATCGTTTTCAGACTGTTGTGTTACATGTTAATTTTCCAATTAAAATAAATATTTTATATAGCATTGGAGATTCATAATAATACTATTTCGCAGTAATCTACGTTTTTTTGAACCGATATATTAATCGTTTGATTAAAATATATTGTAACTTCTATTATTCTAGATATTTATTTGTCCTTGATCGTAAATTAAACAGGCCCTAATTAGAGCTCGACTGGGTTGCCAAATTATCATTATTCCCATGGCTGTTAGTCAACTTCTAGTTAAGCCCTTCTTAGCGTCTAGTAATATTTAAACGATTAAATTTAACTAATCAATTCTCCATTCAAAATGATACAAAATTCAACCAAAGAAAAACACATTCAATCCACTATAACACACATCGATCCGCAAATTCCAACGAAAAACCAACCAACCGCCCCCCTAACATTTTCGCAGAAGATTTTCCCTAATAATAACTCGCCGGCCTCGCAGCGCCGGCGCCGTAATGAAGTCATGTTTCAGTTCCAGTAATTTCGCGCCTCGCGTGAACACCCCAAGCCAACTTCATGCATGCAAACCTCCTCGCTCCATTCGAGTGCCTTAACCCAGCGTACAGCCAACACAGCCGGGCCAAAATTTCGGCCGCGATAATAAGAAAAAATTTCATCAGAAAAAATGTCCTCATTACGAATAACGAAGGCTCTCCCAATAACGCAAAAAAAAGAAGAGGCGCGGCGCTATGAAAATTCAGCGCGGCTAATAACGGCGATCAAAATTTAAGCGCCGAGGCGCGCCTCCTGTATGGCATTAGAGGCTCGTTACGTGCGCGGCGGGTGGGGTGGGGGGCCGATCGGTATCTCAGTGGCGCGCCGGGCTGGTGTGAAAATTGGATGCGGGCCCCCGTCGGCGAAGAAATGAGCTGAAGAAAGTGAAGGAAGGAGAACGCCGGACTATTTGTAACTCGGGCGGCGTTCGCGGCTTTTTTTTTATCGAAAGGAGCGGAGTTTTTGTAAGTGGGGAAGGGCTAGATGGTTTAAATTTAGAGTGCTTTGGAAGTAACGAGAGCGGAGATGTTTTGCAATTAAACTTGATGATAGATAATTCGGCTAAAAATTCGTTCACTAATATTTTCATTTTAGCCAGGTGTCAAAGCTATTATCCCCAGCGAGCTTTCCGCTAAAAAAAAAGTTCCAATAAAAACCCCTCGGCAAACGAGAGAGACAACAAAAAGCACGTCGCGGGCTTAATGAAATATGCCAATGTTTGCGCTCGCGGCCGGGCGCGCGAAAAAAGAACACTCGAAAGGCAAACAGAGGCGCAAAGTAGCGCGCGCGCGCGACGCGAAAACTCGGCCCGCTCTTTTGCGCGCGCCACTTCCGTAATCTCTTTCCGTGTACGCCTACTTTCGCGCAACAAAAGCGGATGATACTTGGAAATTCAATAAAGTCGGGGGGCGGCGCTGAGTTGAGTGGGGAAACAAAGGTCCAGGCTTCGAAATGGATATACGGTTCGTTTCTTTTTTTCGAAGGCTGGGAGAGCAATGCGGAGATGGGTGGTATATATGGGGCGTTCGTTGAATTTTAGAGGATTGGAATGTAGAGTATTTTTTGAAATTTTATGTAGGCGTTTTGTTGAAGAGAGAGCGGCGTGGAAATTGTCGGTTGTATAAGTGAAAGTTTGCGGAAGGATTATTGAAGTCTTGCGCGAGGTATTTGTAAAGGTATTTGTACTTAGGTATGAAATCAGTTCATGTTAATGTGATTGTATTAATTGTAATTTCAGTTATTTCATTATTATTCGGATGCTTTTAAAAGAAAAATTTAGTCATTTTAGTCTTAATGAAATATAAATGAAGTACGAATGCAGCATGCATTGCTAAAAATACTTGTTATGTTTATTAAAAATGGAATTAGGAATTCTAGAAAATAAAGCTTATATCACGGACACGTAACAATGTAATATGTATTTAAATCTTGTATGCTTCAGATTATTACATATGATAAATTTTATACGTAATTTTAAACAAAGCTTTTAGTAATTTAATATTAAATAAGGTATTTTTGTAGAGCATCATTACCATTTTTAATATTAAGTTACTTTTTCAAATCATTTTCATGTAAATATGGGATTATTTAAAAATCAAATTATGAAATTCTTTATTAAAATTGACATGCTTTTTATTTTAAATCACAAATATTACTTTCTTCGATTTTTTGTGCGTTTAATAACAAAATATGTGTTCCACAACATAAAGTCATAAATGTATTGAATTAAAATTGTTTTAATTAATAAAAATTATGTTTTCTCCGCAATTGCTTAGTATTAATATTTTTTAAAGTTGGATTTTTATTGTCGTATGACTAATGAACCAAAATAATTAAACTTTAAAAACTGCAATATTACAATAACAATAGGAGTATATTCATTTAATAAAAAATATAAAAATATTTACAAAAAATTGCTTTTATCAAAATAATTTTCTTGTATCATAATTCAAAAATTTATTATTATTATTTGGGTTATAAAAAAGATGTTTGTTGTAATGGTTTAACATTCTTAATCCATATTAAATAAACATGACCTTAAAAATTGTACCGTGCTTGTAAATTGTACTTTTCTAAAAACACAAATTTAAATTTATGCATATAATTATAGTTACGTCTTGTTTATAAACTTTTAATCTCATAAAGTTCCTCATCACCACGTAAACCTTATCTCGAATCTTGCAACATTCACTCTAAACTACCAACAACCTACCTCAAAATCAATAAATCACGTAAGACTATGTAACGCTCAGTCACCTATGCATATCACGATTTTTCAGTCCAAAATTCACGCTGTTTAGATATTACTCTTGAAATTCCCGTGCGGTTGGCGCGCATTGAATCACGACGAATTTATTTCGCAGGACGCGCAATTTCACAACCGCAACGCGCGCGGACGAACTCTTCGGCGGCGGCGGCGGGAGAGCCTGAAATCGACAATCTCGTTTCGCGCGACCCGCTCGGTTTTTTATTCTTTGATTTTTTTATTTTCGCGTTTTGAATGCGCGCGGCTTGACACGAAAACAATTAGTCGAATTTACGTTTGATTATTTTGCGGCCCGGTTCCTTTGAAGCGAGACTGGTTTATTTCGCTTGATTGTGGACTGATTTTTTTATCTTGGGTTCGATGGTTTTGTTTAAGGTGGATTTGTCATGGTGCTTATTAAGTGAGCGATACCAGTGTGTAAGGTGACTTTTGCCACCCTGATATCGAAAAGTAATTTAACAGCCTGTTAATTCTGAATTTTTTTTTTTTTAATGAACAAATTTATTTTGATATTATTGTTATTTTATAAATTTTTGAAAAACATTTTGGTTGAAAAATTTTCGAAAAATCTCAAATTAAATATAAATGTTTATTTTCCTTGTATTTATTATTTTTGTTTTAATTATAACAGATACAGATTTAAATTAGAGTCTTAAACCGAATTAATTGACACTTAAATGTATTAAAATCATAATTTTACATCTGACATCTGTAATACTTAGATCCCTTTTTTAAAATATAATAAATCCTCCTCTTTTAAAAGGCTTCCTTCATTTCAATAAGTGAGTTATTCAAATATTATACCTAAAAATACTTAATTAAAATCCATTCAAACATTTATAGCACACTTTAATTAAACGAAGTCGTAAGGCCTCAACATACGAACCAAACTATTTTTAAATATCACTCACAGTCCATTTCAGCCAGCAAATATCCAGGACGAGCAGAGGGTCCATTCATCGCAACCAGGAACAATCGATTCCCCATATAATCTCAAAACTTCGGCCAGCTTAACTCACCATAAATTCAATTTCCAGAAAGCGAGCTGATCGAGCCGAAGCAGCGACCTCCCAAGGTTCTCGTTACAAATCCACATCCCGCATTAATTTTCCTTCTTGATTGTAGTTCTTCTCGGGGGACGGCTCGGGAGATCACGAGATCAGCGGCTCCGGCGAAATCGATGACATCGACGTGAGTTATAGCACAACATCAGCCAGCAACTGGGCCTGATACCGACTCTCTTTCTTGCAGCGTCACTAAACATTTCAACGCTCTCAAGCCATTTCTTCTCTCGCTTCTCTTGCAGTGTTTTTACGAATGTGTCTGTGTACGAGTACGTGTGTGTGTGCATCGTCCACCTGTGACTAATGGCAAGAGCGCCACTCTTTATCTCTTTCACTTCAGGCTTAAAATTTATATTCCTACTTCAATGCATAACCCAATGCGAGTGCATCGAGTGGATAACACTTCATTTGCTAATCGTCTTTTAACCCATTTTCTCTGCTCTCTCTGTGTGAAATTATTCTGGCGATTGTTTTGTACTGAAATGAACGGTCAATCTTTCAACAAGGGTTTTAATTATTAAAAGCACTTGGAGATGTTTAGTCTGTTACTGCTGGCATGGATTTAATGAATTTAAAGTATCGATCGAGTCTCTCTTTTTCTCTCCTTTCCTTTCTCGACGAAAATAAAGGGCCGAGTGATAATAGATTGAAAATCAGTTCGCGCCTGCTGTGTGTATAGTTTCTAGAGAGATTCATTGGGTTGACTGGTTGAAGATTCAATGAAAAATTAAAATTATGAGAGGTTTTTTACAAACTAACTTAGGACTTTTTGGTGCATGATTAATACGATTGTAATTTATTTTTATATTTCTTTAAAATCTGACATAATAAACAAGTATAGGATAAATATACTGTTAATTATTATAATCATAAAATATCTGAATTTTCATGTTGGCCGCTACAAATATTTGAATGTCAAAATTTACTCATTTATTTGCTGTCCGTTTCAGAATCCGTTATTTTACCCAAGCAATCGATAAAACTTTATTGGCTATTAAATTTCTGCAAAAACCCCGATTCAAACAACGCCGATGACGAGCAAATAATTTATCATCAACTCATAAAAATCCCGCTAAATGCTTTTCATTTATCCGTAAAATCAGCACAACGAACTCCACTTTTTAAACCATTATCATTCCGTCCAACCCGCGAGCTACGAAAAAACTTCGGCTCGAGAAACAAACGCCTCTTTCTCCCCCCGGCGCTTTGAAAACAAGCGCGCCGATCGAAAGTCTACAATAACAACAATTGCGAGGGTAATTAAGAAGGCATAAAAGCCGGGGAGCAGCGGAAACGGAGAATTGAAGCTCCAGGGCACGAACTTAATTCTCGGCTCGCACTCTCGCCTTCTTCCCTGGATTCGCGAGCAAATGCGGTATTCATAGTCGCGTCGAACTTTTAAGAGGATGACGATGGCTGGAAGAAAAAGCGGGGTTGTTTCGCTTCGAAGTTGTTTCGGGCGTCGTTGTTCTGTGTATGTGTATACAGAATAGTTAAAGTGTGCGGATACACTGATGTGTGCGAAAATAGTAGTCAAGCTATGAATGGTTGATATGGAGTGTCGGTATAAGAAGTGTTAAGTCATCGAGTTATTTGATGTATGAATTTATCAAGCTATGAGATAATAAATTCATACATCGAATGCTGCTAGCGATCAATGAAGCTAATTAAACTTTCATTATCTTCATTTATATTTTCGTCCCTATTTTATCAATTACTTTGCGACTTCATCATTTAATAACCTCATAAGCACTTACATAATTAAAGATATCGACATTTTCATTCAACCAATGTGAACCTTAAGAAAGTCACGTAAGCAAATGGAAAGAGAGAAAAAATAAAATAAGATTAAGAGCAGTGACGCAAGATTCTCTCGGATTCCGATCCGTGCAAGCGCGAATAATCCAGTCCTCCAGCTGCATTCCCGTCGACGAAGTAACTTTCAGGCATCGCGATGTTGTGTACGTATATACATATACATTCGGCTGCGCGGCGAGAAGAGTATGGCAAAAATAGGAGGATAAAAGCTGCAACGGAATTGAATTGTTACTCGAAACTCGAATGAAAAGCTGCAAATAAGATCAAAGAGAAAGGACGCACAGCACCGCTGCCTGAAAAATAAGACTCGAGATGAGCGAACTGCAAAGAGGTAATACACTTAAGCTTCCAAAACAGAAACCAATAAACACAAGTCAAAAATCAAATTTACAGCTATATCATATCAAAGTTTTCGAAACTACCGCGCTATTACCCCAGCGGGAGATTACATCTGAAAACGATCGCGCAGATAATCCGAGTGATTAAACCGGAGGCCGGGCTCCGGATATCTGACGGGACGACAATTTAGTCAGCCAGAATGCGCCTCGGCGCTACTCCGGAGCTATCCTATCGGATGACGTTGTTATCCGACTCCTGAAGCCGGGGCTAAGTCAAAAGCGGCCTTCAAGCCAGTTCCGAATATGCGCATATACAGACAGCTGTATGTACAGCGATGCTATGCTGGATTTGAGGGAACGGTTTCGATACGCTTTTTTCTTCTTTTGGATGGGCAAATTAAAGTGATTGATGCGAGGTGGCTGGAGGAGGGACTGAAAAGGCTGTTTGCGTTTAATTTAGGAAAATCTTAATCAAATGAATATTTACCGAAGCGCAACTTTCATCGAGGCAAAAATGCGAAACGTATACATGATACTCGGCTGAATCGAACGAGTCTGTGAAGGATTATTTTTATCTTTGCTATTTAGTTAAACTGAATGCGCCGCTTTGATTTGATTCTCAATCTGCAACATTTTCAATTTAACTAAGTACGGTCACAGCTTTATCTACGGTTGAAAAAAAAAGTTTAATGAACCGTAAAAGCAGTGCCTGCTTTATTTGGGTTAATTACAAATCGGCCCTCTGTAACATCTCTTTTAAACTAATTGCTTTCCGTACTTCTTCCCCATTGTCCTCGCAACAACGGGAATTAGGTCACCTTTGCGACACGGTTAAGTGTGCCTTAAAACACGTTGAAATCGTCGAAAAAATAACGCACTCCCTTTCCAATCGACCAGCTCAATTTGCTGCTGGGAGTTTATTAAACTCTTTTATGAGGTGTAAGTCACAGCTGCTGGTTCTGGGGTCGATACACTCGACGCGCACGGCATCGCGATTCGATTATATGGAGCTTTCTGTCTTTCCTTTCGCATCTGTCGGTATCCTTCCTCTCTTCTCGTCTCTCAAACAAGCGTCCTAATCTCCTTTAGCAGGCCGCCTTTGAACTGCTACTCTTACTCTAATCTCTTTGACGATCCACTCGCTAATTCAGAAGATAATGTAAATGTATCCGGGGATAGACTCGGGAGCGATCGGTGAGGATGTTTGCAGCTGTAGAGGTGGAAGTAAATGAGATAATTTTGTCTTGAGATGTTGATTGTGTTTCTTATTTTATTAATATTATAGTAATATTGTAGGAATATTAACATTTAATTACTGATTGCCAGACATCTAAAATAAATTTTTAATCCATCGTGATAAATAAAAATGATCCGATATTCCACACCCAAAAAGTCACTTTCAAATTAAAAATATCTCATGTCCGCAAAACTATCATTGACCCACAGATATTACAGCAATATCCCCTGACCAAAAACCCTTTCCGCCCCTATCAAAAACCAGCGCAACACCAACACCCGCACAATAATCGCACCGACCACAGACGCGCCACTCGCTCATTCCCAAAGGTCCACGCATCCCTGCCTCCAAAGAAAGACCAGCCCCGCAGCCAGGGTCAGTAGGGATTTCCCCGTTTCCGGTAAGCTGCTCCACGAGTGCATAACGCGACCGAGCATCTAATTACCCCGAAACTCGAAAAGCTCCGCTAGTATACATATACCTATACATTCATACCCACGCGCGCGCATATACACAGTCGTAATTTATCGAGCCTCGGCTCGCTTCTCCGCGTGTTTGTAAACCACAGGGCCGGCTGGGAGGAAAGGTTTATACGCGCGAGTACGAGCCCCCTGACCCCGCAAGCTCGCGCTGGTTATAGAGCTTGCGCGCACTTCCGGCGCTTTTGAGAGCGAAGGTGGCATATACGTAAAGCTGTTCGATTTAAGCCGCTTTACACTTGCCAAGCGCGCGCGGCCGAATGAAATATGATTACAGCCGGGAGTGCTGCTGCTGCTGCTGCTCCTTTGTACGTGAGGAACGTGGAAGGATAATTTTACGGGAATTTCGGATGTTGATTTAATTAACGGAGGTGGAGGTATTGCGATGGTATTAATAGCGAAGAAACCGGAACAGGTATTTTAGAAATGTTGCTAATGGAATAACTCAGAAGTTCTCGGAGCGATCTACCTGCATAATACAAACACAGCTAATGCGTCAATCAGACCGTAAATGATTAAACCGCTCCGAAAGCTATCCGCACCTCTTTAAAATTAAAGCCCCGGCAAAAAGCTCACCGCAAGAATGGACCTCCAAAAAAAAAGCGTCTCGCTGAGTCACTGTCCTCTTCCCCGCAATCGCACACGGAATAATAGAACAGTCCCCGGGCACTCCGAGTCCTCTCTAAATCGCCAAACAGATTCGAGCGCGGGGATGGCAAGACAAATAAACAAACAGTAGTCGCGCGCGGCTATTTGCCACCAATCAAGTGACAACGCAAACACGCGCTCGCCTAGACAATAAGAGGGAAAAGAACTGGCGTTAAATCTGCATAGCGAATTACAAAGCTGTCTACGGAGCTGGATTATCAATAATTCCGGCTGTCTCTCGCTGACATCCGCGCGTGGGGACGCTTGCCGCGGCGAGCTTTTATTATTCAAGCTTGCGAAGCTGACGCGCGAGGTGTACTTATAAATTTTAGGCGGATTGCGTGCGGTGGGCGTCTTTGTTTATGGAGCTTTTTTCGCCGGTGACGCGCTGGAGATGGGTGGGTTTGGTGAATAAGGTATGATGTGATTTGGAAATAGACTGTGTTTTCAAACGGGATGAATTGAAGGGAAATATTAATGGACGAGGTTTTTTAGATTCGATGAAAGCTATTATTGTACGGTTTGCGTTAAAGTTAGATGAACGAGAGAGTATTAGAGTGGGTATTTATTTTTGGGAGTTTTAAAATATTTTTAATTCAGAAGATTAAAATGTATAATTAAATTCTGTTGGAAAAGTATAGTATATATTGTTGATTTTAGAAAGTTTAGTTGTATGAAGAGAAGCTTTCGGGCAAAACAAGTACTCTTGATTACTAAAACTACATAGATTCTCATTTCCAATTTAGTGTCTGACGTCTAAGTACTTGGTTCTAAACATTTCAATGCATTTCACTTCCTTAGTCTATTTACTCAAACATAAAATAGTATCTAATTAGCCGTTATACGAGAAATACCGTCTGCAGCTCAGAATAATAAACTTTACGATCCGATTTGACGCTTTATGCATAATGAAGCAACTCGATAGATACTTAATGCAACTGCAAGTTTATTTACTCAGGCAGTAATCGTTAATTACTCTTAGTCTGTCGTAAAGTTGACAATCTCAACTGTTAACTAAAACACATTAAAGACACTCTCGCCAACCAATCAGAAACAACTACATTCCTTTAAAGCTCATAATACCACTCTTCAAAAAAATGCAACTTCCCAAAAATCACACAACCCTCCCCAAAAAGCTCATCACCAGCAAATCAACCAAACCAGCACCCATAGCGGTCATCGGAAAACACTTAGCCACCCCCGTATTTCTCACGCATCCCGTACGCTTCCGGGCTAATCTCTCCCTCTCGCCGGTCAATTCATCCTCTCACCTGGCATTATTAATCACCCAAATCGCGGCGTCCGCGACTTCCGGCCGCGGCTCATTTATCATTCGCCGAGCTCTTCGTTGGCGACCCGAGATATCTGTGCCAGTGGGCCGAGTCCGAGCGGCTTTTGACAACTGCGCGGCCAGGAATTGATGGAGGAGGAGGCGCGATGGTGTAGGTGAAAATGCTTCCGTATGGGAGAGGAGAATTGTTTTTTTTTTTGGGTAGAGGGGGAAATGTGGATTTTCCATTAACGATGAAGTTTTTTTTGGATAAGGGATGCGAGAGGGGAGAGTTTTTGTCGCTGGGGATTTATGAAAGGAGTTTCGAAGAGTTGATTATTTATGTCGTATTGAAATAACGACATAAATAATAAAGTTGTTTTGAAAATTATTAATGACAGAAGTTGGATTGATTATACTGTCTTGCCACACCCGGCTGTATCTACTTGAATTTTTCGTTCCTCTTTTAACGTACACGTTTTTCAAATCAATTTTTTCATTAAGTGAAATTGATGTCTTACAAACATTACAACAACTAAAAAAATCTCTTTAACGCCAACCAACCCACACAAACCTTCAAGAACAAGCTTGGCCTCCATTCGAAAATAGTTCCAAGAAAAATTCTCGCTCCAAGTTTCAAGATCCATCAAGCGCGCGTGCGCCGGCAACTTTTGGAGGAAGTTAGAAAAAGCGACTTCTGGGAGAAAGCCGCCTGTAAAGTTTCAACTTTGCATGACGCCGTTAAACGGGACCCCGGTAGACGTTGTTCTGCTTAAACGATCGCGGTGTAACTCGTTCGATTCGTTAAAAGTCTGATCTGCGGCCTGACTGGCAAGTGTTATTTCAAATTTCATTGGCCGTTGAAATTTTTAGGTAGGTGGGTTTGATTGACATCGCGCGAGAGCCGGTGTGGGATCTTCGGTATGATGGACTGATATTTTTAAAAGCTTGCTTGAAATATATATATACACATACATATACGTATATGTATTAGCTTTCTATTTGGATTATTGGTATTGAATATTGGATTTCTCGCGTTATTAAAAAAAAAAGCAAGACTGTCAAAACTAAATTAACTTGACGAAAAATCAATATTCGAAAAACTCCGGTTCCATTCTATTTCACCATCACCCAAAACATCCTTCCATCCACTTAATCCATTTACTGATTAACCATTTCTTAAATCACACTCGCCCCCGCTACAATAAAAGTTAATCATTCAGTTAACATATTCGCCCATAAACGCCTAACTTATGACTCAAAGCTACTTTCCATGCGAATTCCTTAAGAAAACACGGCCGGCAGCCGAGTACAGCTTCATTCGGAAAATAATTCAGTCGAACGTGCGCGCCGTCCTCTCCCCGAGACGTGTACAAAAAGGACAGAGCGAAAGAGACGAGGACGAGGGGTGGAGAAGGAAAGAAAGAAATTTCGCTATGAAAAATTCACGAAAGACGAACGACGGGATGTCCCTCCCAATGTATATATGTACACGGGACCGGTCGTCGGATGAGAAAAGAGAGAGAGAGAGAGAAAAAGAAAGTCTGTTATACGAGTGACTCTTGGCATAAGACCGAGCGAGCCTCGACGGTCCGCTCTGTGTGTATAGTCATTCTTGTAATAGTGAGGCTTTCCTGTTGAATCAAGCCTCGCTCTCTGCGCACACAGCCACTTCGCGCTGTCGGGGTTATTTCGTCAATTATAACATCAGGCTGCTGCTGGGTGTGTGAGTGTGAGTGTAAGTGTGTGTAATTCTTCTTTGACTGAAAGGATTCTTTTGAAAAGGTATTTCTTTGTCGCTGCTCTTGATTTTACGTTGTGAATTAACCTTCGTCGCAGACGGATGGACTTTAATGATTTATATGATGCAGTATACTGAAAAATGGGCAGACGTGATTATTTTTAGATCTTTTATTAATACACTTTCGGAATGCTGGACTTACTTACTTTCGATCTTACTTTTCAGAGTTCAGTGTCGGATAAAAGGGAGGATCTTGAAATGGACGTTTAGTGGGTGTTAACGGCTTCTACCGTATTTATCATATAAATGTTGTAGTATGTCTGTTAAGAGCGTCAAGAATTTATCTGTATTAAGCAGAATTTATTATTTATGTGATATTACACGAAGCGTGACGTATTCATAAACATATATGAATAAATAAAAAAAAGGCTATAAAGGGAATTTAATTGAAGGAAATACGCTTTCTTTATTTAATATATCTACCTTTTCAGGAATATAAATGAAACGTTTCAGTATTCTGTACTCTCTCTATATTAACGTTGATTTTACTTTCAAAAAGCCAACTAAAATTTGTATATGCCGCTTGAATCGCTTAACTTTACTCGGTTATTTATTTGTGTCCGCTAAATCTATTATTCCATTTCATAGATCGATTGGTGCATTCACGATTAACCAATGTTTTGAGTGATAGTTTTAACAAATAATTTTGACTTTTCAGTCTTTGTTTTGAAATATTAATATCGCTGCACCCATCTACGGCTTCAATCATATGTTTAATTATTCACATCTCAATTGTCACCTGTCTAATATTTCTGCAAAATGTGTAATTAAGTTTTTAATAATTTACTAAGCTTCTTCGTGCTTCGCTTGCCAGATAACTATATATATTCTATTTTTGTATTTGTTTCTGGATACATATTTTATTTTATATGTCTTAATAATTATTAATAATTTGAATTTGTAACTTGATCAAATAAATTGCATAAATTATATAGTTTTCTGGCAAGACAACGTAATATTCATCAGAAAATCTATATAATTATTTATCAGTGTGCAATCTAATAAAATATATAATCCAATATCAAAATCATGTGAAATTAAACTATAAAGTAACTATATTTACTAACGATAAATAAACTCGTATCCAAGGTGTTAATCATTTCGAGAAATTTTCAATTACAGATCGTTCGCGGCGAAGATGACCCAGACAGCGAGGAAGTGAAGCCACCGCCGCTCATTACGCCACCTCCACCAAACCCTAACAGTGAGTTACCCCTAATTAAATTAATTCTACCAAGAAAACCCTTCAATTTCCGATTCACGGAATTTTCCAGCGAGCCATACCCCATTAGTTCAAAAATGTTCAAAAAATGCCATTATTTAACTGTCACTCAAAAAATCTCCAGAATTAACACAAATTCCCGGTATTCAAGCGCATTCCTTGAAAGTTTCATTAAAATCCATGACCATCCGAGCGGGACGCCGTCCCCATCATAACAAACACGAGCCGAAGAATAAAACGTTTTATATTCCTCGCAGCCAAGGACCTGCAACTAATGAAAGGGGAGAAAGGCGAGAAAGGCGAGAAGGGCGAAAGTGTAAGAGGACCGCCGGGACCTCCAGGCAAGGGCTACGAGCTCAACGATGAGGTATGACTTTCGAAACTAATTTTTAAAAGAAAAAAATAAACTTCACAGTCCTATCGCTCACGCGCGAAGTTAGACGAAAAAGGAAAGAAAATTAAAAGCGCGTCGCGTTTTCGTAATTTACGCCGCGCCTCTCCCGCGAGTATAGCTCTGGAAGGAGGCGCTAATGTGCTGGAAATTTCACATGTACTCGGGGGACGCGGCAAGTTCTTATCGGTGCGAAAGGTGTCGCGGTCTTAATTAAGTTGCTGGAAGAAAGGTGCTGTATTGATCTGCGAATTCGGTTTACGGTTCGAGTCGGGACTTGTATGTTTCAGATTTTCTGTGATTGTATTTTATTTTTATTTTTAGTGTTTTTAGATTTATCACTATATTTTTTTAGTTTCGAAAAAATGAAATTGATTAGGAAAATTTTGAAAACGATATTACAGAGTTTAGATTTTTTTATTTTTTTTTAAATTATGAACTCTTTTCAAAACCATTTGGACAACAATAATATAGGATAAAGTTCGCTTTAAAATCTATGTTTTACATTTTTTCGACGGCATTTGAACGCGTTTCAATAATATAATTATTTCAATCACTTTCGCTCAAATTCCACTAAAATTATCGATTTCGATAATACTACAAGTATTAAAATTTTAACTTCATTCATAATTTATAAAATTACATCTACTATATTAAAACGCAGCAATATTTAACAAAATCTATGTATTAAACATGCATCCCAAGCAAAAAGCCTTTCCAACTCCAAGCCAAAACTTTCCAACTCAAACCCTAAAATTTGATAATTCACCTAAATTGACAGGAATGGCAGTCGAAGCTACCACAAGGCCCACCTGGCCCTAAGGGCGATCCCGGCGAATGCAGCTGCAACGCCACGTCGCTACTCCATCTCGTCTCCGAGCCACAAATGCTTCAGGGAGCCAAAGGCGATCCAGGACCTCCCGGCCCGGAGGGCAAGATGGGTCCACTTGGGCTCACGGTATACAATCCACAACTCCGAGCATCATCTCCGTATATTCTTGTTTTTTTTTTTTTTTTATGCGTTTTTCCACATTTGATTTGATGGCTACGGCCCGCGAAACGTTTTTCGTGTTTTTACGCCCTGTAATATTCAAAGGGACTGGCGTGAAATGTTTGTGACAGGATGACAGAGCTTTGTTTTAGGAAAATGGGTGGTACTGAATGGTCGGGGAAATTGCACTGGGAAGAGTGTTTTTCAAAAATGATTCAATTTTTAACGACGTAGAACTCGCTTTTTTTACATCCATCGAAATGCAGGCTCGAATGCGACTCGCATGCTAAAATACTCAGATTTATAAAAAAAAGGTTTATAAGTGTTCGTTAGCTGCGGACGATGGTACTATGACAAGAGGCGACTCGCAAAACTAGAGGAATTTTAATTAAATATAATCCAAAAGTGAAATTATTCGCTTTAATTCAAATGGTTATTCTAAGTCCTTTTTATTTTTAATAAATATTAATACTCAGTTTGGTGCATTTAATAATAATATTCAGATTATGTGAATATATCGATAATTCCAGATCTGAATAATAACTCTTTCAATTAATATTTCTCGTGAAAGTAACGATGAAATGTAATATGAGAGAGTTGATACCTTTAACGTTGTCAATTCTTGCCAATAAAAGCACTGAAAGTATCGAAAAACATTATGGATATAATGACATTAATAATCCATTAACAGATATTGCAGATCTTTCATCGCAGTGTCTATCGCAAGTATCGAATAAGCAATTACTTATCGCTCCAGTGAACAAAAAGCATTTTTTTTTAAAAATGCAAAAAAATCAATGCATATACAAACTTTACCAACTTCCAAAAACAAACCACATAACAGCCCCTCAACGAAATAATAAACTCACCATTCACCGCCATAAATAAAACATTTCATTCACCAAAAATCCACACAATCCAGCCGCCTCTAACTAATTAAACCGAAACCCCATCAATAATCCAGAATCGAACCTACACCCACTGGCTAGCCTTGAAACTTCAATAATGCCTTAATTCGACTTTCTCCAGGGAGCAGCAGGTCCACCTGGCGAGCGAGGTCACCATGGGCCACCTGGACCTAAGGGCGACAAGGGCGAAATTGGGGCTCAGGGCTCCGAGGGCTCGCAGGGCCAGAAGGGCGAACCAGGAAGAGATGGAGTGCCAGGCGAAAAGGGAGCTCAGGGCCCGCCTGGTCCACCTGGTAAAGGAGAGTTTGCTGGTTATGACGTAAGTTTCGTTTTTTGAGATTTTGGTTTAGGGAAAGGGGGTAATGGGTTTGAGTAATTAATGACTGATGGTTTTGATTGTATAGATTTAAGACTAATATTTTAGCGGTTTGTAAGGTCTTTTGAATTTTGAACTGAGGATAAAGTTTATTTTTTAATAATTTTTATCTTCCATGAATGCGATTAAAGAAAAAGCAGTTAAAGAGAATCGTTCTGTGGAGCTATTAAAAAATCGTAATTACATGCTAAAGTGCGAATATTGTGGATTTAACAAATTACAAAGCAGTACTTTGTGAGATAAATTTAAAATAAACTGTTATTTGAATGAACAGAAGTGACTGATGAGATAGACATTGAATACTCTTTCACTGCTTTGAGACTCAGTTGACACAGCTACATTTTTGTAAATTTTTCATTTGATGATTAAATTAAAGGCTTTCGTATTAAAATCCAAAAACACGCAGTTCACCCGTATTTTTTATGCTTCTAAATTTAAAAAAAATACGTGGAAAAAATAGAAAATATTCATATAAACTGTTTTTCTTATGTGAAATGTGTGACATAAATGCTCCTTTTATCGCGGTATTCACAGTTGATGTTGCATTGAATAGAGGGCCTGCAAGGCTCAACTTGTCGCTTTGTATACTATACGCAAAAAATACGTACGTCATCGTGTATCAACCTTAGGATGGAATTCTTACAATACCTTAATTCTTTACGTATTTAAATTTTATGAAACGAATGTGAATATAACTCTTTCTAATTCCAAAATTGGTACCCTACGGACAGCTAGGTCCCATCACTAGCTTACCGTTTTGAGAGCTAAAAGGAACGGTTATTTAAAGCATTCAGTATTTTCATAAAATAGAATACAAGATTAATGCTTAATCATTCATACATGCAGAATCAATTATTCAATATTATTCGATCATCCTCCTGAACGCCTAAAAATATCACCATCGTCACCGTTAGTCTCGCTCGATGCAATTCTATTCCAGAACCATCGCACACGACCCGCGACAGTAAAACACACACGCCAGTCACTCACCTTGCACCTGTCCTTTGAACTCCGTATAACGAAAGAACCGACTCGTCGCTACTGTCACGTACTGTTCACCTCGACGTTAAAAAAAAAACGTCACCTCCAATTCTGTAATTCCTGCATTTCCTCTTCGAAAAGCTCGCGTTTCCGCGGCGGCTCAGGTACGATCGTGTAACGGATAGAACTACGTATTTATAATGTTTATATGCGTTTTATGTAGCATTAGAGCGTGAAAGTAAAAATCTATAAGAATGTTGTATTTGGATGCTGGAATTCGACTAGAATTCGAATTTCGAATAGAATGATGCGCGTGCCTTTGTGATTAATAATTTTAAAACAAAAATTGTAAAAATTTCATTTCTAGAATAGATTTTTTCTTTGTGAGACTTTTTTACAGGGTTTCCTCGCGAGGTTTTCTCTATTCTTTAAATTATTATTTGAGCGGATGCCGAAATGAAATTTACGTATGTTTAAAATCACGTAGTAAAAAAGAGACGAAATAATTATTGTATTTGTCCGGAAAATTCAATTTTGCGCGACACCTCATTCTCGGAGCGGCGTGGCAATGCATGGACATGCCCATGGCCTGGAGACCTCTCCATGTCTCGGACATGTCCGAGGCTGGATTTCCCTATTAAGGGAGCTTAGGGCTCTATCGAGGGCAGACGTGCACGATGAGACTGGCATGTCCAGTTAGCCGTGGCTGTTATTGGTCAACATATTCTGAGCTTAGCATAGAGCAGAGTCGCAGATCGACGTGGAAGCTTATCAGTTTCAAAGAAATCGCGTAAAGTCTCGGTCCTTTCTTAAGGAAGAAAGGTCGTGAGGCTATATAGGGTCTAGCTCACACAAGTGCTCTTTTTTCGTTCGTTATTCTTGAGGCAAATATCGTAGTTCATTTGTATTTCTTAAATGTGTCTATTTTAGATATTTTATATTCGTTAGAGTTTTTTAGTTCAACCATTTTACGAACAGAATATTTTATTTAAATCAATTACTTTTATTTTTAATATTTTTTAAATTAATACATTATTAATATTTTTTAATTCAGCGCTTGAAAATAAAATTCAGTCTAATTCTAAATTAAGTATTAATAAAATATTGTAAACCCTTCCTCCCAGTCGTCGCACTCAACAATGCGCGTGCCTCAGTCTTCGGGGAATGGAAATAGAAGCTCGCGCGTACATAGCCCCTCGGGGAGCGTACACCGCATTACTCGGCCCCATCCGACATGTCCGGTGTGGATGATATCCACACCCCCACCCGCTTTCCAATGCGTTTTGTCGGCATGTATGTATATATAGAGGATCCAGAGTGCTGTGTAGGTGTGAGTCTTTTGTTTTCTGCTGCGCGCAAGCGGATATACTTTTGCGCGTGTTCTCTTTATCTCTGGGAGTTCGTATATTCACTTTGACGTTACGCCGTGTTTGCTGGGGCATAAGGGAGGATCATGGGCATTGAGGGACGCGCGACGCGATGAATGTTTAGATTTTCGATGTTGGTGTGGGTGAAAAAGTGTGGGTTTCTTGGCAGGTGGTGTTTGATGGGAAAATTCTTTTGGATTGGGGAAATGATTGATGGTGTGTGTTGGGATTTTATTGTGTAAGTGTACTTGTAATCTTTGAGAATAAAAAGAAAATTGAAGATAAAAAAGCTTTCGGAAAGCTTTTGATGCGAAATTTCACGCTCTGAATAATTAAGATTTTTTATTTCATTTTTAATGATGTATTGTCAAGTTTATTGATCGTTCATTAAGAATGCATATTAATGAGCGAGGTATAAACTGCATTAAGAGAGTAATTTGAGAGGCAAGCTTGTTCAATACTGTAAATTATAAAACAGCTATTTATTCGTACCGTTTTATACAACGTATAAATTTTGTACATTATTTATACATCTATTTTAAGAATAATGAAACTTTGATATTGCTGCCAGAAATTACTGATCGAATTCCAGTTGAGTTTTGCTCCACTCTTACGTACAGTGGTAAAATATGGCGATTTAATAGGGACAGGGAACATTCGATTAAAATCCAGCCTTTTTTCACTATCAACTTTCTACAGGAAAAAAATAGCAAAAAAGGAAAGCAATAAACATTTTTAGACTTTAATTATTCACAAAATTATCGAAAAGAATAAAATATAAGAACATAGTAAAAATCACCACATATACACGAATGTACATCAAATTAGCCAGGCAATTGGATTAAAAGGTGATCTAAACAATTTTAAATAATATAATTTACAAATAATTTATCTTTTCATCTTTTTTGATATTTTCATTATTCTCAAAAACGATAGTATACTCGTCGCATATTATATAACAGTACCTTCAGCACACAAAAACTAACATATCAACAAAACGCTTACCGTTCGTTTCTCCCCCGCCACGATTTCGTAACCTGCTACTAAAACAACAGATTATTGCCCGACAAGCTGCACACCCAACAATCCTCATTGTACTACCCACCTTAATTAAAGCAAAATTCTCGCAACCCAAAAAACCCTTGTACCATACTCAAATCCCCGCATTATTCCCCTCTAAAAAAAAAAAATCATCATCCAAAAAAGAATCGCCATTTCGCGCCTGTTGCACCGACGCGCGCCGTCATAACGAACTCTTGTGTATTCGTTGCAGTTGCGCGCGCGCAGACGGGACGCACTTGGCCTGACGCTAACGAGCTTCCCGCTTTCTCTTTTTCTATCTTCTGCGGGCGCGTCTGCGCGTGCATAAACACTTGTGCGCGGCTCTCTGAGAAACAATGGACGAGGTGGACGGACGCGGAAGAGTAAACGGCGAGCTGTGCTTGTGTGTGGGAGAGGGATATTGTTTAAATTTTTATACCGGGGCGTGGAGGTTTTTCTTTTTTAAAGTTTGTTGGAGATTATTATTGTTGGTTGTTTACGTGATGTAAAAATTTGTTGGTTGCGTGTGGGTTTGATGGAGAGTTTTCTGGGGCATTGGGAAAAAGCGGAACGAAGTAGTCGATGAGTTTCTAGTTTGCTCGCTAAACACGATCGTTGGGAGATTACATGTACCCGCTGCACAATTGTTGGCTTTTAAAAATAAACTTGTTAAGTTTGTTAAATAAAAGTTTTTCTCTGTGGAAAAAATGAAGTTTCAGGGGGATTACTAATAATTGTTGAAAAATAGTTTTTTGTGCCTGATGAAGTAATACTTTTATTTATTCTGACACTTTTAATTATATACTAAAAGTAATATGGTAGAGTGTTAATAAAACTAAAATAAAGAAAATGAAGTTTTTAATAAATCGTATAGATTGATTGTTAACACCAAATAACGATTATTATATAATTTTAATAAGAATTTCTATAACCTGAATTCGATAATCGATTCTTATTCGAATACAAATATCCGATTTTAATCAAAATTTATTAAATCGTTAAAGCGTTAATAAAAAGTAAAAATATTTATTAATCATCCAACCTACTAAGAATTTTATCACAATATCAATCATCAGAATATGAAGTCATTTACAGCTCAGCGAAACATTCAAAATTTGATTACGAATAATATTATCATGAGCGTAATTAAAAACGTTATTGACATTTCAATGTTTTATTTAATCATTAACATAATGAAGCTTATCGAAGCATACATTAAAATATATATCAAATATTAACAACGAAATTCGAATGCAATTAAAATCATTACAAGAAAATGCAAAAATCCAGACTCATGGAAATTCCACTTTAATATTCATACGTGAAATTTTCAAATTCCAATAATTCCACTAAATTAACAAATTCAAAAGCAATTAAAATTAAATACCCCACTTACTTCCCAATCAATAATCCTCCGCAACAATACTCCATTCCCATACAATTCTCACCTCCACAAACCCGACCTCACAAAAATAGCAAAATACTCCCATTCAACCAACCAGCGCCGAAAGCTCGACTTGCACAAAAGCTCGCCTCTTAAATTAGCATCTATAGTATTCCATCGTTCCTAAATACGCGCCTCCAGCGTGCGAATAAAAAGCCTTCGGCCAAGAAAGGAGAAAAACCCGACCCCGCGCTTACCTCCGAATATAGGCGGTATAAACTACCTTCGAATATCCAGATTTCTGGGGGGACAGTGGAAAAGCCTCCTAAATAAGATCGGAAATTGCCTTCCGCGTACATCCCGCGGGAAATCGTCTCTTCTCTGCGGATGCGTGACCGTATCAAATAGCCGTTTCTCTTCCCGTCCTCCCGAGGAGCAGAACGTCTCCTCTTTTTTCGCCGATATGTAGTTTATATAGTCGGAGCGGTATAAAGTCTTTCTTATTGTTTCGCCTTTTTGCGGCTTTATGCACTTTGAGATAGGCTCTGGCATCCTGACCCCGGTTATTCGTCATCATCGCGAGTTTTCTGTTCGCCTCTTTTTTTTATTGCCGCGCGGTCGTTTTCCCGGCGTTTAAGTTTTACGGGTTTCCGCCAATTTGTTTCGCGTTCGCGTAACTACAGAGACGGAGTACAGTGGAAGTATGGGCATAAAAAGATTAATTTAAAAGGCAGTTTGGGAGGTGGGTTATTGGTGGTCATTGGTCTTGGAATTTTAAATTCGATTTTTTTTTTCATTTTGCTTTGGAGGTTTATGAGTGGGAAGGTGTCGTGCTAATTGTTATGAAAATTGATACTTTTAAAAAGATTTTTTTCTTTAGAGTGCATTTATTTTTTAGAGAGATTGATAATTTAAAAAATTACTTGATATTGCTCTCTGCTATGATCTTTGTAATAAACGAAATAAAGCGTTTACTTTACAAGTTGTGATATTTTTTAAATCTTACAACTAAGATTAAATCAACATTTAATTATACTAGAGCAACACGTGTATTCCGCAAACTTGCACATAATTTAATGGTTACGATAAAATAACTCTAAATTTTAACGATAAACAAAATTGATGATTAAATTAGAAAAAGCCTCGATCAAAGACAGAGTTATTTTGGCAGCGAGAGATAATGGATATTTTATAAGTAGAAATAAATCCAATACGATTAAATTCAAAAGAGCCAATCAAAGGCAAAGTTATTTTGACATCAAAGCTTGATCATGGATATTTTATAAGTAGACGAGCATACCATGCGCGCTATGTATACGCCTGCGCACATATTTTCATGGTGATAATAAACGAATCTCAAATGTAGACGTTGAATAAAATCAATGCGATTTAATTAAAAAGAGCCTATCATATACTGAGTTATTTTGGTAACAAAGCTTAGTTATGGCTGTTTTATAAATGAATAAAAATCGTTTTAACTTTTGATACAGTAAGTATCGATTCGTATCACTTAGTTGCTTGAAACGAACTAAAAAATCTATAAAGATGATAACAATGACTCTTTTAAACTTAATGGCATAGATATTTTTACGAAAATAAGGATTCACCTTCCCTGCCGAAATAATCTGTGCTTTTTCAGGCTATTTTCGCGTGCGTGGGTATACTAACGGGAGTTTTTAGCTACACGTTAATTATCGGTTTATAAAAACAATAGCGTGGAGATTGTATTATGTTCAAGCATACAAATATAATGTATTCTTCACAGGTAGCTATTTATTATGCAAGCTCGTTTGTATATCATATCGGAAAGCTTTTTACAATACTACACGTAACTTAATTTTTTAATTATCGAATTGTCGATTGAGAAAGAATGCTAATCGCATTAATTCTTGAATTCCAATTTCTTTAAAATTAAATCAAATGTATCAGTGATAAACAATTATCTCTTTGAAAACTTCTCAAACAATATCAGAAACATTTAAAACTGAACCTCCCAGAAAACAATACTCACTTATTAAAAAACGCTTCTCTCTCTCAAAATTAACAAAGCCACATACGACGCTCACGCGCGAAACATAGAGAGCGAGAGACGGCGAGCCTCGCAACTCGACGCGGCGGAAAATGCAGTATTCGCCCTAAATCCTCTCACTGCAACGGCCGCCAGCTTAAATATTCACGCAGACGCTTTAAACCGCATCGGTAAACTCTCCTCGCGGGCGCGGAGCGCCTGAAAAAAAAAATAAAAAATAAAAATAACACCGCGTCTGCAACCGGAAAAGCTGCTTTCATTTTGCACGCAAATTTCCCGGAGCCCTTTGCCTGCGCGCGTCGCCCGAGAAAGAGAGATGAAAATTATAATAATTTAACGGCCGAGGAAGCACGTACGGCCATGTATTCAAAAGAAGGATATACCCTTCGGGAGATGAAAGCGTTTGTGCGGCGGGAAAAGACGCGAGACAGTCGGCGTTGTTGCGTGTTATTTTATATTTCACATCGGAGCTTTAATGAAAGAAAAATTGCTCGTCCCTTGCTGTTTTTTTTATTTTCAGCTCATATTCGATGCATTTGGGTCACGCTTTTCTCATGCACGCGCGTTGCTTTCTTTTATCGTCGCGCGAGAGGGACGAGAGTAAGAGAGAGTTTCGACGACTGCTGCCGGCGGCCTGAAATTACAGCCCTTAGGCGCGAGAAATTTTCAATGTAAATTGCGTTCGCGCGCCCGGGACGAGTAAGTGTCGGCCTTTAATGACGCTGCATTGTTCGGCACGTAAGTAAGAAGCCGTTCTCGCCTTGCAAATAAGGAGATGAAGACCGGCGGATTTTGTTCGGGGAAAAATTGTGAATTTTCATTGGATAAGGATTGTGATGGATGCCTAGGTGCACTTGGCAGATTACGAACGAGTTTATAAAAGACTGGAGCTCAAAAGCAACTCGTTTGGTGTATTCAGGTTTTGGAAACAGTTTTTTAAATGAATTTGCTGAAATTAAATTGGGGCTTTCGGAATATACGCGAAATTAAACGGGAGGCTAATTTTTTTTTCTCTATTTTTAAGTGCTTTGCCGGCTATTCACCGACGAAAGCTCCGACTCATTTTGAAATAGCCTGATTACACCCGTCACATACATTATACGCGTCTTTTTCTGTAAAAACGGGAAAAATTAAAGTTGGTCGTACATTTAAAACGCGAGATTTAATCATGAAATTGCAAATTTACTTACGCGAGAATTACAAAAGTCAAATAACTGCGATTTTTGCAAACTCGACTTCGCCCAAAAATTCAACAAATTTCACCAAACTCCCAAGCAACTTCGAGCTTCTTCAACGCATCCGTTTAAATCTTCCTATTCCCAGTCCGTCGAGCGCGAGCGCAATTCAAGTTAACGTATGCAAAAGCGCTCATCCAAAAATATTTCAAAGCCACGCGTCGGCGGCGGCGGCGGCAGCATCTTGATAACAAATTTTAAATCGTCGGGCCGCGCCCCATTAATTTTGGCGGCTGCGCTTGCTCTCTCGCAATCTCGAAATTTGAATTTCGCCGGAGTGACGCGGAATTCGTTATATTTGGGTCACCGTTTCTCATGCATGTATATATCTTCTTCGCGCTAACTCGCTTTTTTTTCCTCTCGCGACTTCTTAAGGTGGATTTACAGCTGGGGCTATTCGTTTTACCCTGAAAATCCAATCATCGGAAATCCATTTGGATTCGCCCGAGGTTTTATCGGTGCCAATTTCGAATATTCTTATTTTGGTTATTTTTTTGCTAATGACTCCTAATTTGGTTTCGATTGTTCGGGCTATTTACTTTGGGTCGAGATGAAATAGAAGAAAAGTACACTTTACTTTGATATGGGTTTCCTGTTATAGACTGTAATTGTGTTTGATTTTTTTCAGCAATATATTTTACGTAATATTTTGAAATGTTTAATTTTCCAACACAATTTATTATTTTATTATTTATGATTTTAATGAACGCATGTACTGAAAGTAACATTTCCGATATGTATGCTAAAAGAAACCAATCATACTACATTAAATACATAAAAATATTAAAAATTTTACGAAAATTTGCCTAAAAATTAATTTAATTATACACGTTAATTTTTTTAAGGTAATCTTTAAATGTTACGATATAAATATAGTTTCACACCTGAAGGAAACTTACACCTTATAAGATGTAAGAGGTAAAATTTTTTTTGATAATAATACACTTTATCAAATGTAAATTTTTTGTAACGTGATGTACACATATTTATTGGAATAAAATTTTAATTTTCATCTCATGAGGTTTGAATCCCACAAAGGTATGAATCCAAGCTAGCTTCGCGCCTTAACTTTTAAAGAGTAGGTATCGAAAATTCGGCTTCCAACACCTGAAAGTATGTAAACAACTAACATAATATAAACATAAAAAACGGTCACTATATAATAATATCAATAAATTTTGTAATAATTTTTACATTTATTTCGGTCAAACTAATGTATTTATTTTTGAATACAATAAAACTTATTTTTTCATTCGCTCAAACATTTACACAATCGAAAAATAACAGCAATATCCATTCAAAAAATAGAGAGTGCCCGTAAAAAATGTTTAGTCGTGACAGCAGTATTTTTTTCAGCATACACACCGGCAGTAAATCACCAAAGTACGTGTTTTAATAGCTTAGCGGCCCTGTACCCCATCGAGACTATTTTCAAAAGTTCGTAAAAAAGTCCCTCTCCCCTCCTCCACTCCATAAGCTCGTAAATAAAAAAATCAACCTAAACTTCAATTTCACCAAAATTACTCTCTCCCAACACAACTCCTCCAACCTTCCCTCAACACCCCAACCACCTTTCCCTCTCACCCATCAACACTCCCAAGCCAAAGAAACAGAAATCAATCAGAAACTTATAAGCACCAGCCTCGCAAAACTTTCTCAGCGCTCGTCTGTTACTACTGCCGCTGCACACGCGGCTGCATCTCACATCCCTTCCCGCAGCCCATCAGACACATCCGACTTCCCCTTAATTATTAAAGTAAACAGCGCTGACGGCTGACTGGCGCGATCACTCGTTTAATCCCCCAGCACAGCCAGGCCAAGGCGCGATTCTATTGTGTCTTCGGTATATACATCCTCGCCTGGCCTACTTACATACGCGCGCGTTTACACACATCGACGCCGCTGGGCGCGAATATTCCGCGGTCGGTTAATTAGCTCGGAGCACGCGATGCCCCGCGAGTCTTGACAATCGCTGGATGCCGCGATCCGCATTGGGAAGAATGGATTTTGGCCGGCGCGCGGCTTTTTCCCGAGCTCTTTGTGGGTTTAACGAGTTTCGTTCTGAATTCGAGCTATTTTGTAATCGAGGTGTGGGTATGCGAGATATGCTGGGGGTCGAGGGAGGAATGGAGGGATTGGAAGGGATGGTATTGTTCAAAGATTATTCGAACTTTATGAGTTGGTATTGCGAGCGTCGTCGGGAGGCTAAATTAATATTATGGAAGGATGGATCTGGCTTTATCCGTTACCGATGAAACGAACTCTAGGGTGTATCTGTATGCTTGTCTGTGTGCGTGTGACCTCAAAAGTTGCCGATATTTTTCATAAAAGTTACCGGGTTTAGTGGGAGGAAAGTATTGCGTACTTTTTTTTAATATTCGTGAGAAAAAAAAATGTATAAAATGCGAACAATAAGTTGTAGTTACAAAGCCGATTGTACTTACAAAAGATGAATTTATCGCTCGTGGATGATTTAATATAAATATAGACTTTATTGGATTTTTATTACCAGCCAAGACGTTAAAATATTTTACTCTAAGATGTGCGATGCAGTCTATTTTTATAATAAGTTGCATAATTTATAAAATATTCTTCTTCATTTTAATAGCTCAATCGATATTTTAAAGGACTCAACGAATGAAAATTTCCATAAATTAATAACAAGCAACAAAATTTATGACTAACGAATTCATCGAACTTTATGACTGTTTAATGAAGCAACAAATAATCGGAATCACGAGAAAATGATCGACAGCGAATTATCACAATAGCTTGTACCTTTACCATTACCCTTCCAGGCATATCGATGTAATATGCCCAGAGTTGGTTCATATATTAATGTTCGTAATAATTCATGTTAGTGGAGAGGATGTTACTAATTGTTCCATTCCCGGCATCGAATGTTTCGGCTAATCGTTAATTTGAGCTCATGAATTGTTAGTTCATAATTGAGTTTATCTCTTACGTATAAATTCGCCTAATGGCTAATTAAATTTAAGTTGGTTTACGAATATACCCGCTGAACAGATCCAAAGCTATTATACGAGGCAGTCATTGTTTGTATTTAACGTAGAATTTCTTAAATTTTGTGAAACTATATTATACGTCAAACCTATCTAATTAACTTTTTTCCAGAATACAACCTATAACAATGTGTATATAAATCCAACAATGTCTTTTCAGAGTAAACAATATACGTATGTGATCTTTTGTACTTACAAACAATATTCTGCAGAATATAATAGAGCTATCTTGTATTATTCGTTCTCTCGCCATCATCATAACAATAAGTAAAAGCTCAAATGAAAAGACCTTGCAAACTTATCAAAATCCGCTTTGAAATTTGATGCTTTTTCGCCAGCAATCTTCGCTCCATCCCCCAAATCTATACCTGCACTGTTCTTTCCATCTCCCGGGCCCTGAATTTCCCAAAATTACTACACTCTCCGTAATACCCACGCACGTCATTAAAACGCAACGCGCACATTTTTCCGCGCCTAAAAGCATCAATTTATGCCTCGAGCTCGCGTCTGCATAAACACGAGGCGAGCCCGAGTGTTAAAAGCTCGCTCCTCTTCTGTCTGCGATTAACCCACACTAAAATTTCTGCCATTATACGCATGCAGCCCAGCTGGAAGCCCAGGTCTATCTACAGGGTGAGTCTCGAGCTTTCGAATCTCCGTTGCCTGCTTGCGCCTAGATTAAGGAAACTTTAGCGAGCTCCGTTTGCTCCCAGCACGCCCAACAATGCCAAGATTATCTGCTTATCTCGAAATTAAATGGGGAATCGAATTTTCCCGAGCGCTCGTTTTATTCTTGGGCTCTGTTACCGAAAAAAAGGGGGTAAGGGTGGGGAGATTGCTCGTCGCGCGAGTTGATGAATAAATCAGGAGTCGCTGGAAGGTGGAGAATTCTTAAAGTTTTGATTGCTTTGCCGCGAGATTTAGCGCGATATTTTTTTTTTTAAGGGCAGTGCCTTCGTTTCGCTTTGTCGAATTTTTTATTCGTGTAGTTTTAATGGGATGTAAAATGGTCGGGGGGCCGGTAACGAGGAGCTTTGTTGTTATATGGCCGGAAATTGAATGTTTCGGGTTAGCCTGAATTGTTAGTGTCTAGCTCCGTGTTGGTCTGATTAAAAATCAAAATTTTACGGACGATTATTTATCGGAAGTTGTTACTGCCGGTTGAAAAAGTAATTTGCAGATATGAAAGTGTAATTTACTGGCTTTAAGTAGAACGATCTAGATCCGGTACGACCAGCAAACTGAAATTTCATTTAATCAGATTAATTTGGTATTGTTATGTATTTTGTTGTGAAAAATGTATTTTGTTTTTGTAAAAAGATTAATTGTAAGAAAATAAATTGATAACAATTTTTCACCGGTAGCAGGAAGGATACGCCATGCGTCCAGGACTTCCGGGACAAAAAGGAGATGACGGAAAACCGGGTCATCCGGGTCCAAAAGGTAAAACAATAGGATTGATAAAAATATGAAAAATAAGTTGAAAACTACATTTATATTTAAAATTGTATTTAAAATATATTTAAAATTATAATTATTAATGAAATTTTTAATATTTTTATTTTAAATATGAAATAGAATCCAAAGCATGCGAACATGATTTATATTAAATTCGTATTCTACTAAAACTAGAGACTTCCTTAGAATTTATTTTTCATGAAGAACATAATATAAACTTTTTAAATCAATTTTTTTAAATTAACAATATTAATTTTCAAACAAATTGTTTTAAAAGCTTGATTTTAAAAGACAAGTCCTCTGAATATAATTTGATAATTGTTTAATTCTATTGTTCTCTCACACGTCTATTAGTATCACGTTATTCAAGAGCTCAAATTTTAAATTAGATTTACTTTATGAACTCACCCACCAATCACATCTCCTCCTTTGCAGGCGAACCAGGCGTCCACGGCTCCAAAGGCCACAAGGGCGAGCCGGGCCACAAAGGCGCCAAGGGTGACCACGGCAAGGAGGGTTCACGAGGACACCAGGGCCACAAAGGCGAGCCAGGTGCGCCCGGCGTACCCGGAGTGCCAGGAGCTTCGGGCGAAATCGGCCGGACCGGTGACAAGGGAGCCAAAGGCGATTCCGGACCCGAGGGTAAAACAGGACCGGCCGGACCGCCGGGACCGCCAAGTGTTGGCGGTAGTGGTGAGCATGGTGAGGAGGTTTTGGTTTTTTATTTGTGGAGGAGTGTTGATGTTTTGTTTAGATAGGTGATTATTGTTTTTTTGTATGCTGGGGTGGATTTTTAGTAAGTTAGTATTTCTGGTCTAAAGGAAAGTAGACTCGCGAAACATAAAATATAAGTAAAGTTTGTGGAAAAATTAGAATAATTCTTATAAATTTTATGAGAAGCTGCCAATATTTTTTTGACTTTGGGAGGCTGCTAATTCTTTAGAGAAGATTGTACTGATTCTTAATAGACCATTTTTTCTTTATGTAGGCTAAAAAAAAGTATTTGCATTTTTGAGTACGAAGAACTTTCTGAAGAATTGAAAATTATTAATGTAATTTTAGATAAATGGAAAAAATTATAGTATGTTCCATTAGATTCTTAATTATTATTATTTATTTGGTATTCAACTTCCTATAAGAATGCAATAAAATAATTTAGTAACACATTTGCATTAATAAGTTATGATTCACTTTCCTAATTATTAAGAAAAAATTAATTTAAATTAACCTTATGAAATTACGAGTACTATAATAAAGATTTGGATTATTATTTTCTTATTGAATTAATAGCTAATTTTATAATCTTAATGATAAAATGTTTCTAGAAATACTTTTATACTTCTGACTAATTACTTAATTAACTTCAACTCATTCTTACGACTTTAAAAGTAGTATACACGTATCACAATTTTTTTAATTAAAAAAGAATTTTGATTTCCAAACAAAAATAGATAGTTATACTGGTGATATTTTAAAGTTTATAAAGAATGAAAATTTTATGAACGCTGACAAATATTAGTTTCACATTAAATTTTGGTCTTTTTATCAATATTTAGACTTCCAATCATTTTAAATGCTGTAACTAGTTTTTTGAAAGAGTGTTTATAATTTTTATACTTTTTAAACAGAATTAAAAATAAATTAATTAATTTTGTCATATTGTTATTGGCGGAAAAAAGAATATAAATAACCTTTTTGTTGAAGATAAACATAATTCCATATATTCGTTATTTACAATGGAATTAAAAATTTATTACACCAAATATAAAAGAAAAACCCAAAAGCTTTCTCCTCATTAAAACATCACGATAATCCAACATAAAAAAGTATTCACCTCATCATTAATAAATACACTCTTACAACCATTATTTCAACCCCACATAAACAAAAAACCAAAAAAAAATCTCCAAACGGATCATCCCCATCACACAACATACCCGAAACACGTTTAATCTCGCCCGATCTTCCACCCAGCCCCCTCCCACCAAAGAACAAAAAAAAAAAAAAAAAAACAGTGCACCATCTACATTATTCCTAACTCTCTTTCTTCTCCACATCCCTCCAGGCGTCTCGGCTCGCGGGCCGAAGGGCGATCCCGGCGAGCGCGGCTACAAGGGCGAGCGAGGCCTGAAGGGCGAAAAAGGCGACAGGGGCGAGGGCGGACCTGCCGGTGTGCCCGGCGTCAACGGCATTCAAGGACCCCAAGGCGACAAAGGCGAGCCCGGTACGTGATGTTTGCTCTTGTTATTCTCCTTTTTTCTCCTCCTCCTCCTCCTCCTCTCCGGGCCAGACGTGACGACGGCTCGCTGAGTCCGCGCCGGAGTAATTAGAAATTTCAATTCGCCGGCTGGGGAGCTCTCTCGTCGTTAGAGCCGGCGGGATCGCTGTTTTTTCAGCTGCGGTTTGATTTTTACACAGGCTTTTTTGTTAATTACGTTTTTGTCAAACGAGCCTTAATTAGCATGTACTTACTTAAATACCTACGCGATTTTTATTGAATTTAAAATTACTCGGAACTTCGACCTACCCTACATAAACATTTCTAACCGACCGTCTTCCAACTCATCAACCTCACCTCCAAAATATCCCCGTACTTCCATCCCTTCACCCATCTCCCGTCCGAAATAAAATCAAACACCCCCGTAAAACCCTTGATCTCCTCGTAAAAGTGAAATTGGCGCGTTTCCCGAACCATACGCATCATCTTTTTTTACGCCCTGCCGAAAAAACTCGACAGGCAAGGACGGAGTGTCAGGATTCCCGGGCACGCCAGGCTCGAAGGGCGAGCGAGGCGAGCGCGGCCCGCCTGGGATAACGGCGATCGCCGGATCCGGGGACTACGTGACCATCAAGGGCGAGAAAGGGGACGAGGGCAAGCGCGGCCGCAGGGGCAGGCCTGGGCCGCCTGGGCCGGAGGGACCGCCTGGGAAGCCGGGTGTCAGCGGGGATATCGGCATGCCTGGATGGACGGTGAGTTTTTGGTGTGGAAGATGCTTTTGTTGTAGGGTTGATTGAAGTGATCGGAGGATTATGGAATTTTAGATATGAAAATAGTTAAAGTTTGTAGTCTGGTGCTTGCAATACGAGGAGGAAATAGAAAATAAATGTAGTAGAATTTTTCATATTTTGTCCGACCAGTGTCTACATGTTACTACTTAAAGTTCGGTATTTATATAAAGTTCTACGCTAGTTACGATAAAACTATGAATAACTAAAAGTTTATATTTTCAATAGATTTAGAGGTGATGTTTTCTTCGTCATTAATTGAATTCTTTATGAACTAAAATGTATTAATTTTTATAAAAAATAATTAGATATACAACAATTTTATGTGCGTAATTATTATAAACTTTCGGTGAAATATATTCATAACTATTATTCTCTTTCAAAATTAACTTTTCTAATTGAAATTTGAATTTGATTTCACGCTTACTGAAGAACATAAAGGTGAGTTTTTTTAATAAAATGAGACGTTATTTATGTACTTTGATTAGTCAAATGTCCAAATTTCTGTTTTTGCTAAAAATAATTTTATTTTCATAACATTACGCGAATGTGACATTTATTTTTACATTTTTATTTAATTATCACAAAGTATGTATGTGCAAATTTATTTCAGTATTTTTAAAATTAATTATTTAATTAATTTAATGTGAAATCAGAGAGCATGACAACATCATTGTTATTTAAGACATTCTATATTAATTCTTTCAGTTGCTGTCTTTCTTGTATAAATATCTTCTCGAATTACATGTTGCATTATTAATTTGCAGTTCGATTTCGTTAATTGCCCCCAAGCACAAACCCATTAAATCAATATCAAATGTATTTTGCGCAGGGTCGACCGGGCACACCAGGAATACCTGGCACTCCAGGATCAAAAGGTGAAAAAGGCGAGCCCGGATTGGCGAGTCCTTTTGGATCTTCTGTACACGGAGTAAGTATATTAATTCTCTTAATGAAGTCTCGAGATTCTGGTAGTAATTATTACAAATAAGTTAGCGACTGATGTTATATTTAGGTAGTTTATTTGTGATAATAATTTATCAGTTATGATGTTAAATCATAATTCTCTACTTCAACCCGTTATAAATAGTTTAGACGTCGAGAGGTGGTACAGTAGATATCTTGGAATATGTTTAATTGTTTGTATTCAAACGATACTATCTTAGGACTTCATTTGGTTATAGGAGCCAAATTGAATTTGCTTTACGAATGTAAATAATTTGATGAGAAAATGTAAAAGTAATAAAGTTGATAAACCAGTAATCAGCAGTTCTATTATTTTATAAAATTAACTAGAGAAAATGTTTCTCTACTCCAATCTTAATTCAGCATTAAAGCTACATTGACTCATTTTAAAACCATTGGAAAAAACTTTTACTTTGTAATTATAAAATGTTGCAAAAAAAATGTCCGCGAACAGGATTTTTTTCAAGCTTTGAGTTAACAATTTTAATTTTTCTTTTATCGTCTTTCTAAATCCAGTTATTATATCAAGAATGTATAAGCGACCCAGAATAAATTCCTTCATAACTTAATTTCTACTAAAAATAAAAATTGTTACATACTTCATGAAGTGACTTATCTCTTTTAAGAATTTTTCTATTTGTAGAATATTCCTCGCCAAGCATCCATTCAACTATATACGAAATATTAATTCCTTTTTATAATATTGATGGTTTTGATGAAATTTTTCAGGTTAATATTAAATTACACGGTTAAAAATATCATTTTTAAAATCATGAATCTTTACTTCTATCGTAAAGTACAGATAGAGTGAAATTAATATTCAAAGTTGAAGATAAAGAAAAGAATGTTTGCATACAAATTTTAGTACTATTATTCCTTAAAGAGATTTATTACAAAATTAAACTTTAAAGCTTTATATGAAACTTGCAAGACACAGTTAAAATATTGAACTATATTAAAAATTCCATTCAATCGCGTCCGCTGCTTGAAACGATCTTCAGCAATAACACTTTTTTCTTTATTTTAAAATATGTATCTTAAATAAATTGTAGTTTCAAAAGTTTTAATTAAATTTTACATAATAATGCCATCTCAGTAAATGTCACATCTAAATCCCAGAGAACCAGAAAATTTTTATTTAAAAAAGCCTTTCTAAAAAATACGTCAAAAAATTCATAAAATACGATACCCAACAACAAAGTCATAAACATTTCAATTTCATCACTTGCAGGCGAAAGGCGAGAAGGGAGAAAAAGGCGAGGATGGCTTCCCAGGCATGCCAGGCCCGCAGGGCCGAGACGGCCAGCGCGGACCGCCTGGACCCGCTGGACCTCCTGGACCGCCGTCGCAGGGCAATTACATCCCGGTGCCAGGACCGCCAGGACCGCCTGGACCTCCAGGGTCGCCTGGACCTGGAATTGGCAAGACTCATATTTTCGGCGAGCGCGATTATTATGGATCGAGACAAGGTACACATGCGTGGGTGGATTAGAAATTTAGGATTGCGGGTAATGGATTGGCGTGAAAGAGAGGATATTGAGGTTTTTCGGATGGCGGTGTTAATAGTTTAGAAGTTATTGATAAGGGATTATAAGAGCCATCGGATTAGCTAATGGACGCTTAATAATAAAAGTTGCTGTTAACAGATAGACCAGATAAAAAATTTAAAATACTTCATTTAATATATACTTTATTAATGTGAGAATAATCTAGGATATATAATAATTATTGTAAAGAAATAGTTTGAAAAGGAGAAATCTATCTTTTTCTTTTATTAAAAACACAATGATATTTATCCGGCGAAAGCAATTTGCCATTGCTGCATAAATTAACTTTCAGTAATAATTTCACCGAATGAAACAAAAATTATCTCTCATTCACAAAATCTCGCAAAAAGCTTACGCCTATTAAAACGTCAAAAGCAGCGAATTCGATTCTCAAACAACTCTTTACACTGTCATTCGAAAAATCACTCGTACCTGAAAAGAAAACCATTATCCCATCCCGTAAAACGAGCCATCCTCCTCAAATCCTCTACACAGCGCGAATCCATTCTTCCAAGGGAGGATAAAGCTGTTAAAGGGGTGGGGGGAAGAAATGCTTACCTCTCGTCGTAACATTGTGGTATTTTGCGTGCGCACGCTGCCATCGCAGGACTGAGGAGCAGCCTGGACGAGCTGAAAGCTCTGCGCGAGCTCAAACAACTGAAGGAACTTAAGGAGCATCTGGGTATGACGGCTTTTCGAAAGCCCATAGACATTCCGGGGCGCGCGCCGCCTTCTTCGATGTTGTGTGCATGCCAAAGTGTGGCGGGAATGTCTTTTTGAATGGAATCTTTATTTCTGCATCGAGATGGGAATGGAGATGCATTTTTTTTCGGGGAATTTAGAACTGATTTTTTTTAGTTTTATTTATATAGTTAAGATTGCGGATTTTGATTTCTTTTATATAGTTTAGAGTAGTGTTCGTGGCATTATTATTTATTTTATTTGATGTAATTATTAAGTTATATTGAATTATTATTAAAAATCTACGAATCAAAATGTGAAAGTCAAACGCTTTTATTTTTGAAAATTCTCAAATTTCAAAAATACACAGAAAGCCATTGGTACTCGCAAAAGATTTCGCATCAAAACTATTATTTATATCACAATTTTTCCGCACGACCTTACACTTATTACGATAATCGTATCAACATTTCACGCGCCTTATGTGATAACAAGCGCTCAGCGTAACTGATATTGCAGGTGCTAACGCCGCAGCGACGAGGGGGCCTTTAGAAACTACAACGAAAATCGTTCCAGGAGCAGTAACATTCCAAAACACGGAAGCAATGACAAAAGTAGGAATTTCAGTTTCACTTATTAAGCCATTCGAACTTGGCGGGTAAACTGTATATATATATATATATGTATGTCATTTTCCGCAGATGTCTGGTGTGAGTCCGGTGGGAACGCTCGCTTATATCATAGATGAGCAGGCGCTACTTGTTAGAGTTAATAACGGATGGCAGTATATTCCGGTGAGTTTTGAGTACGGTTTAAGTGTGTATGTAGTAGGAAAAATTCAGTATTCCTGGTAATAATTCATTGTTAATGCGTTTGAGATTTTAATTTTGTCAGAATTTTTAATATTGAATAAAATTTACAAGAATTTTTTGTAGTGCAATTTAATCTTAATTAAATACGTATATGATAATTACACCTTTTTGTACATGAAAAATTTCGCAAAATATTTATTCGCAGAAATGAACTTTTTATAAATTCTCTGAATTTAGTTATTAAATCCAGAATTTCTACGTAACCCGTTCTATGCATTCTTTCATAATTCATTTCAACCTTCTAAAAACTAAAACGTTTACGCATTCAACGAAATTAATTAGTATTAAAAAACAAAAAATTGTCTTAATATTAAAGCTCAGCAAAACGAAATATAAACAAAATTACATTAGGCATAATAATGTAACCTCTAAATATTATTAATACAATGCATAACACATTATTCTCCACCTCATCTGTCAAATCAAACGTACAGCGTCAAACATTCGACGCTACCATAAACAAGTGCATTGTCAATTGATTAAACATCAGTACAACGTATAGCGCGTCAAAGTTATAAATCAATCATTAAACCGTTGTACACAGCTGGGTACGCTGCTGCCTATAACGACCCTCCCGCCGCCGACTACAGCATCGCCGCCGATTAATCCGCCCTTCGAGGCCTCCAATCTAATCAATCAGGTGCCCATAAAAGCGGATGGCTCTAGTGTAAGTATAGATGATTGTTTTTTTTTTGTGTTTTTTCTTTTTGCTCTATACAATCTTATTAATATCAGCATTGACTAATGATTAATTTCTGCTTTTTTCTTCCAACGCTGCATATCCAGTATTATCCAAGAATGGTACGACATTTCACGTTTATACATTTGATTGATGTTAATATGTGTTTAGTTGATCAACGGCTACTAAAGTAGCACTATTTAGCAAATAATTGAAATGAAAAATGAAGTTGCGTTATCGTATTTTAATTTAATCTGCTATTTTCAAAAAATACAGAAAAGTTACTCAGTTAAAAATTCATATAAAATCCGACGTCATATAAATGCTAAATACTGTTACGATAGCGCAACGTTATTAAAATCCTCCCGTTTTCCAATTCCTGCAACTTTTAATCATAACCATAAAACAATTAACAAAACAGCAACCTAATATCATTTTCTAAAAAAAAAAAATAGAAAGAAATACCCATAACCATAATTAATCAGCCCATTCAATTCCCCCATCCAATATCATATCCCACCCACGTCGTTTTCACGTTTTTCCGTTTCCACCGATCGGCAAGAGAAAAAATTTTTTTTTCAAGCACGTAATTTCGGTTCGAGCGGGTACTTTTATAACGTCGAGCGGAGCGCTCATGAAAAATTACACCCCGCGCGGAAAGCGATCGAAATAACCGTCTCAAATATCTTTTGCAATATGAAAGTCCGCGCGTCGTTCGTGGAAAATAAAACGATTGAATTCAGGACGAAAAGGGAGACGAAAGTGGGTATGTGTATATATATATGGATACAGCTCGGGCATCGCTTGGGCGGCTCTCTTTCGGTTAACGGTCTTTTTCCTCCCGCGGCTTTTTCCGTGATGCATCAATTATTCTTGCAGCGAGCTTTTAATATTTATTGATACTCGCGGAGGCGCGAAGGAGAGCCGAGGGTTAGGGTGGGTGGGAGGTGTGGAAGTGTGGATTTTTAAGGGGGGGATGTGGTTATGGAGTTTACGAGTTTTGAATTGTTGATTGTAGGTTGAAAAAATTAGTTTTTGAGGGGTGTGTTGTTTGTTTTGATTGATTATCGTTTGTTATAGATTTTATGTGAAAGATTAGATGATACGCGTGAGATATTCTTTTATAAATTAAATTACTATAAATGTATTTTTTTTAAGGTATTGATTTTGAAAGCTGTAATAATATTTTGAATTCATATACTGTAACAGAAAATATCTAATATTTATTTACAATTGTGAAATAAACTATTGCAGGGCGTTATTTGAATAAACATTCTATCGATGTTATAACTTTTTAAACTTGCTCGTAAAATGATAAAATTTTCTCGTCGTTTATATAGTCAACATTAAGAAAAATCATGTTTTCACGCTGTATAACTGCTACTAAAAAAATCGAAAAATCTCCAATTACCTAACAACTACCAAACAGTATAAGCATATAAAACTACAATCAAACTTCAAACACAACTCACAGCTCACTCAAAACGAAAATCCCTAAAATCCCTACCTAACCATTACCAAAACTCACCTCTCAATTTCAACACTATATATCCCCTCTATACATAAACCTTCTAATTCTCTCTTCACTTTCTCAGCTGCACATGGCGGCGCTCAACGAGCCCTTCACCGGCGACATGCACGGCGTCCGCGGAGCCGACTACTCCTGCTACAGGCAGGCCAAACGTGCCGGCCTACGCGGCACTTTCCGGGCCTTCCTCAGCTCGCGCGTCCAGAACGTCGACAGCATCGTCAGGCTCAGCGATCGCGACCTGCCCATCGTTAATATCAAGGTAAGATTTACATACCCACACTTTTTCGCTTTTATATCGTTGGTGAAAGTGTATAATAGTGAGAGATTTTTTTTCTCTCGAGTGCGGGGGCGTTAAAAAGTTTTCAAGAGGCGCTGGCGGCTGGCTTGTCTTGTTTACGAGAGGGCTGAGCTTAATGGCACGCGCGGAGATGAGAGATTCATGTGGAGGGTTTGAGTGTCGCGTGGAATTTGCGCTGGAGCGCCTGGAGAGTGGCTGTGTATGCGCTGTTTAATGATTTGCCGCGGCTGGGATTGGGCCGTTTTCATGGGCCGGGAAAGGATTTTTCGGGGCTTTTATTTTTTTAAGGGGGTTTATGGAGCTTTTGAATGAGGCGGAAGGTGTGGGAGAGATTTTGGGGGGCGGGATGTGGCCGAGGGGTTGTGAAATGTGGGTGTTTGATGGATGTTAGTGTTGGTCGAGAGTTCTTTAAATTTTGAAAGTGAAAAAAGAAAATTAAAGACAAATTTAGCACTTTAGAATAATGCAAAAATATATTTAGTATTTTGATTAGAGAAAAAATTATAAATTATTGGAGAAAATTTAGAAAATAATTCATTGAAGCTCTTTATTTAAGAAAACTTACTCATTTATTTTAATTATTTGTAACGTTTTGTTGAATTAAGAAACTTTAATTTTTTTTCAAATTTAAAGAAGATGAAATTTTCTGCAAAACTCACCTCTCTTTTAGAAATTAGTTTATAAATTTTCGTTTTTAACTTACATGTTCTTAAAAACATGGATATCAATTTTCTCATGAACTGTTGAACAGTATAGTGTATAAATTATATATATGACTGGTATAAATAAAATGTATTTATTTTATTATTAATACTCGAAATAAAATAAACATTAATAGTTTTATCCAGACAGAAGTTGTTACATAATTCGTGCAAACTTTTCAAATATACCTGCTTGAATAAGGATTTCAAAAATTTTTAACAATTTTATATCTCTTTTTAGGGTGACGTCCTTTTCAACTCGTGGAAAGAAATGTTTAACGGCAACGGAGCTTACTTCTCTCAAAATCCACGAATCTACAGTTTTAACGGGAAGAACATTCTCTCGGACTATACATGGTAAAGTATTATTTAACATCAATCACGAATAATCATAATTTTTTTATTTATTTTTTTTTTTTATTGATGTTATAATATTTTTTTTCTAAATCTCAACAAAATTTAATTCATTAAAACACAATAATAAGAATCGACTCTGCCAAAAGTTTCGCTCGACTGTTTGAAATAACAGTGAATCATCGTCGGGCTTGTTAAATAAGTAACTTTATTAAAACTATAGTGAAACTGATTTCTCCGAGGTGTAATTCAAAGTTTTGAGAACTGGAACAGTTTAAATATTTTAACTTCGACTTACTTTCCGAATATATTCCGGGCAACTTATTTTATCATAACTTCGCGAACAAATAAGATACGTAGTTCTACAAAGGAGTAAATTAAAACTATAACTCCTATATATTTGCTTGAAATTAGAACTTTATGCCCTGGGGCAAAGCCTGATTTTGCATTGTTAAGTCGGTAGTACAAAAAAGGTGACTAAATTCACTCGTAGAACTGCACAAGAAGTGCGATTATTAAAAAAATCGTTGATTCTTTCGACCGTTCTAGGAAACTTCGACGATTACAGTAATATCGATTTCATAATTACCCACAATCATCAAAGCTCACTCGAATCCAACACGCGATGCATTACCCCAACGAGTCCCAGCTTTTCATCAGCAACAATTTCGCATTGTACTGTTCTCTTTTAAAAACCTACCCGATCCCAACACAGATTACCACAAAACCACAAAAATAAAAAAAAAAATCTATCTTCCCACAGGCCGCAGAAGGTAGTCTGGCACGGCTCCCTGGCTCTCGGCGAGCGCTCGATGGACACCTACTGCGACGCCTGGCATTCAGCCGACCCGGACCGCTACGGTCTCGGCTCTCCACTGACCAACGGCCGACTTCTAGAACAAGTGCGTTACTCCTGCGACAATAAATTCGCCCTGCTCTGCATCGAGGTGACGAGCGAGCACAGCAGGCGGCGCCGCAGACGTAGACGCTCGCTTGACGAGGACGAAGACGAGCTCGACGAAGCCGAAGAGGAGCTGGAGGAAGAGGAAGAGGAGGACGCGCTGCTCAGCGAGGCTGAGTACGCCGAGCAGCTGCGACGGCTTTTCCGAGAGTAGAGGGGGGTGAGGGAGGTGTAAATAGAGAGGAGTCGCGGTCCTTTTGTACGTAGGTAGATGAAGGAGAGGAGGCGCCGGTGGATTTTTTGGTGGGAGAGCGGTTGGAGATCGGTGCGATTATGTTTTTTTTTTTTTTTTTTTTTTGGGAGTGGAGGGTAGTCCTGATTGGAAAATTGGAGGGTGGTTTGGTTGCGGTTTGAGGGGTGGGAGTGGTAGGGTGGAGGTGGTTTATGGGTTTGTGATAGGAGCGAGGAATGTTGTAGGAAATTCGGCGAACGCGCGGAATTGATTGAGATTAATTGGAAGAGATTTTTAAAAAATTTTTATGTTTTTGGTTTAAGTTTAGTTTTACGATGGAAATTGGTCTTACGAGGCAATTGAAGAAATAATGATTTGTTAAAATTAACTTTATTTTTATTTTAATTACTAATTTTTTAATTAAGCAATTATTGTAAAAAGTATATTATATTAGTGATTTGTAACTAAAACTTTACCTCGAAATGTTTTATAATATTTTGTTTATATTTCTCTATACGAATGATCAAAACTAAAATACTCATGATTTCAAATCAATCTTTGAAGTCCAACAATTCTTAATGATTCTATCTTTGTAAAATTATCTCTTTCTAATCAAATTTTCCAATCAGGAGAATACATTCAAGACTTTATTCCTAGACACTAGACTGGTTCATACCTGATAACCTAATTTCCATTCAAGACTTGCAATAATAATAAGTCCGTCGGTCGCGCAAACGCGACTCGAACGCACGAAATATAAATGGCTCTCGCCATCCAACCTCTTCAGTTTTATCTCTGAAGGCCGTTCGTTAAAAAAATATTTAAGAGGGTATATACATATACGTTCCGTTTTGAAAGGTGGAATTTATACATGATTATCGCCAACCTTTTTATTGTACTTTCGAGACGAAAGATTTACTATTCGCATTTTTATAAACATTGTCTAAGAGATTTTATTTCAGAGATTTTACAAAATATTGATGTTTAAGATAATGAAATTACTAAGATAGTTCGATCGATTCAAATTTTATGATAATAAAAAAAAAATTATGACTGTCGTTTATAAGATACCGTATTCAGAAAAGATTTTAATCATTGAAGAAATTTATCTATTCTATATTATCATACGAACCCACGAAATAAATAGAAAATCCTTTATAAGTTTTATTACGTAATAAGTGTTTTAGAGAAAACTAAAATTTCATAAGTTTCGAGATTTCTTTAAAACTCATTTAGCGCCACTAATCCATAATGACCGACGAGTGTAAATCGATAATAATCATATATAAATTCTCAAGATCATGATCTATTATCGTAACGAATTCTCAACTTTTGAATTAAGCGCGCGCGATTCCACCGAAAATTTTATATTAAAATACAAAAAATATTGACAGCATTAAACTCTACGCATAAAAAAAGTTCGCATATGGAACAACGCGACGCTCACGCGGCATCACAGTTTCAGTGTATTTCCCTCGTCACGACGAACGTCTAGTACTTAGCGCACTACTATACGTTGGAAAAAATAAATAACGAAAATCTTGCCTCCTCTTTCCCCATCCAGGAAAACATAAAGTCGTAATGTCTAGAAACTATAGTTGCCACCTCGATACCTAAGTAATTCTTACAGTACCCTGGACAAAAAGATGAACGTGTAATTAGTTAAAAGCACTGGCTGAGAATAAAATAAATCATTTCTAACATATTTAAATAGAAGTCGTTCTAAATTCGGTGATATATAATAGATGATTAGTCAATACAGGCTTGTAATTTGGATAATTATACGCGACTTTTGTCCAGGATACAAAAAAGCCATATCCATATCAGTGCATATATGAGTGTGTGTTAGATATTAAGATACAAATAGAACTTCAGCCGATGATTTTCCTCATTAAATGCCAATAATCTTAAAGAGCGAGAGGCTAGGTTTAACGAATACTTAAGTAATTTTTATATAATTTATCGATCTTCCCTGGAAAGGTGAATGGTCGCTTGATGAATCACGTGAACTGTATTCCTTTTTTACGACTTTTTTATGTATAAGTGCGACTATAGCGATTTGTTTCTCTGTTAATGTATCCAAGTATTATAATAAAAGATGTTTACGTTGATATGCAAATTTAGGCACGTCAAGTTGTACCGCAGTTTTTTTTTTCGTTGCAAATCTGATTGTGCACACGTGCAAGGTGAGCAAGAACAAACAGTTGGCCTAACGTGGAACGACGGTGTGAAAGATATTGCGATTTTTTATACTGTCACGTATAACTGCCAAGATCAAGTCATTTTGTCGGTTTATTGAGTCGAGCGTTGCGTTTAGCTTTACGCCGATTGTAAAGCCTATCTAAGTCAATGTTCTTATAACTTAAAACAATGTAATATACTAACATAAATTAGTGATATTTATTTTTCTTTTCTGCAAAGCAATTTCTTGACTTCTGATTTTCTGTACGATTGGTCGATTCTCGCATAATTAGAAATTAAAGAATTATTTGCTATTTTAATCTAAACATTAAAATAATTTTTGTGTATTACATGTATGAATTGTCTTTTATAACATTCAAAAGTAAAACCATTATGTATTAACAATTTTAATTAATATAATCTAAAATACTAATGTTTTTGTCGTTGCCGTAATAAAAAAGAAAAAAAAATACAAAAATAAACAGCGTACTTTACGATTAATTTAATAAAAATATTGTAGTAAGTTTTATTATGTTGAAAATAATAAATCTTATTTTTTCAAAAAAGTCGTTTTTATATTCGTTTATATTAAATTAAAAAATACATACATTTAATCATTCACGTAGCATTAGAAGTAGTCGAACTATTATTCAAAATTTCTAATGCTTCAGTATAATTTAATTCTTCTAGAATAGATTTTAAATTTTCAATTGATGCATCTGGATCCTCCTCGGTCCATATAACCAGCATTTCTTGGCATTGTTCATATAATGTTGCTTTCTTAGTAAAGAAAACAATCTGAAAAAAGTTTGTGCAATTGAATATGTGAATTTTCACAAATAAAATAAAATTTAAAGTGTATATAAAAATAAATACCTCATCATTTGTATATCCTAATTTAGCAGCTAACTTTTGCCAATCATCTTTTAAAACTTCTGCTATTTTTTCGACCATTTCACGGTTAATCCTATTGATAACTTTAGGTTTAGTCTCAATGGCTTCTGATTCTTGTTTCAAAGCTTCTTCATTAAAATCCTGATCCAATTGTTCAGGTGGTGGAGTTTCCCCTGACTCTTGTTTTACATCAGCTTGTGTTTGCTGCATTACAAATTTTATTTTTATTATTATTTACATTATTATTTATATTTATTTAAATTATGTTAAATAAGGAAACACTAACTGGTCTATCTTTAGCTATTTTTTTGATCATCATTTCAAGATATTCTGGTAACTTGTTAATAGGATAATTCCCATGTACAAAGAAGTGCGGACTCCTTTTGGCTAATAACCTGAGTGCTCTCCAACCAAAATTGCCATCATTCACTTTCCTAAATAACGAATATACTTTATTAGTAACATGTTACCTTTTGTATTTTTTAATAAATAAATAAAATGTTCAGATATCAATTTTTTTAGATTAAGTTAATTACTAAAACTTACTTATATTCATCTTCTATCCCAGCTGCTGGATCTAACTGTTCAATAGCTTCTTCAAAGTAAGTTTCTAAAGATGGTAAAAAGTCTCGATCTTTAGATTTACAAGCTTCGAGATTATTTGGACACAAATTCCATAATTTGGTTAGTTCCGCACTGAAACAATCAATCACAAAAGTGAAAAAAGAGTACATAACTATAATAAAAATATTTAAATATCAATTTCAATCTTACTTTCCCATATAATATTTGCCCATAGTTTGTGCATCTTGGATTATATCACCAATTCTGCGTTTTTGTCTTTTTGGTTTTCTTGCTTCATCTGCTTCTGTAGGAGGTTCTGGAGTTGGCCTTTTAAAAGCTGGACATCCTTCATTTTTCCAAGCATTCCAAAATTCTTCTCTTTTTAAAATATGTTTAACAGACTCTGCAAAAGCTGCTCCATCAGGAGGTGTTTCAGAAAGTAATGAATAAACTTGTTCTGTTGTTGTATTAACCCACTCAACTTGATCTGTTTTTAATTCATGTGTTTCTCTACAAAACCAAATGAAAGCAAACTTTTAGTAATATATACAAAAAGTTTAAATTATAAGAAGCCTAGTTAAATTAAAATACGTACGACTTAAATTTTACAGTACTATTCAAATACTGGAATAAAATTAAAAATTGCAATAAAACGTATCGTCGAAAATTTGAATCTGATAATTGTAGTTCTAGTAATTTTTCATTTGTTAAATATTTGGCAAAGTAATGATTTTCTTTATAATGGCCATCCAATGCAGCTTCAAGTTTTGCATGATCTATGACACAATCTTTTTGGTCTTCAAGCTTAAATGAAGCAAATGCTCCTAGAACATTAGAAGCGTGCTGAAAAAATGAATAGTATTTAAATTGTTTTATTATTAAAATTAGAATAATATACATTATATTTTAATTATTTTATAAAAATAATAAATAAACCACTTCTTACCGCTGAAAAAACTTTCCAATGCATTTTATTGTAGCACTGATTAGGATTTCTAAAGAAATCTTGTAAAGCCCAAAACTTCCTGTACAAATTGTAATCTATTGAGATTTTTGTATCTGCTTTTTCACCATCAACTTCCATTTGTTGTATCACTTCTTCTTCAGACTTCTTTGATCCAAACTCAGTAACATTTTCCAAGTTAAATTCACTCACAATATTCAGTCCAGACCTTTCTGAAAATGGAAAGAATTTTGCCAAAAAGAGTAAAATTCTTCCACAAAATACTGTTTGCTGTGACCGAGAGAGCCTCCTGAGAAGATCATTACACATTCTGAGTAAATTATTCTTGCAAGCGCCGAAAAACAAATCCTCTTTCCAGACAGCAACGTTGTTTTCTACATAAGTAAATAATTCTTCACAATGATTCAGTGTCATCGCGTCAAACATGTCACTAAGCAGCATAACTGGTATACTTGTGGTTGCCAAATCTTTTCGGCAAAGTTCGATACAGAATTTAATGTACAACTCTAGTGTATGTGTGTTGTTAGTAGCATTATTAGACAGTATCGTAACTAAAGTGTCCCGTAGAGCTTGATCTACAGCAGGTTTTCTGTCTTTTTCGTTGGTACATTGGTCCAAACATTTCTTTTGGAAAGTCGGTATATCTTGAGACTTTAAGCACTGCTGCAGATATTTCTGTGAAAATTAAGATGATATTCTTAATACTCAAATCTTATTGATAAATCATACACTCAATATATTAGTTTTTTATAACAATTTTATTTATGAATTATTTGTTTTATTTCAACTCAATCAACATAACCTAAGAATCTTAAACAAAATTATAATACATTACTTACGCTATAATCTTTCCTTAACGTTTCGAACGACGTCATTTTATAGAAATTAATTCTATACTTCGCTAAATAAAAGCGTTGTTACTTAAAACAATAGTTTAAACACTGGTTAAACATACAAGTTTACGTCCGGTAAAATATAAACCGCCTCCGCTCCGCTATGCCCGCCCGCATCAATCCTCCAAACATGAAGAAACTCCAAAAGCATCTATATATATATAACCGGCGCGCATGCACAGTGTAGATAATGAAGGAATCGTTTATAAACGAGTGTAGGTATGTGATTCTCCGATAATAAAGTAGAAAATGACTATCTCACTATATATACATGTATATATATACACAGAAGAGTTAGGACCGTGGTAGCCATATATGGGCGAATCCGGCGAATGCGTGCAAAAGAGATGGCAATAAGCAAAAAAGACGGCATGCGCCTTGCCGCATCAACACTTTGCCGAGTGCTGCCCTCGGCTTGATTACATTTCTGGAAACAGGTTGCCACAAACTCTCTTGTAAATTACGTTGTAAAAAGATTTATTCAAAGTCTATGAGATTTTTAAATGATCAAAAACGCTTGCTGACACGCTAGTTCAAAGTGATTTGAAGACTTTTACTTTAAGGTTCACACTAATAAAGGTAAGAATGTGATTTTGGATACCTAACCTAACCAATTAGATTCGTCGAAAAATGTTGTTTTTCCTGTTATATTATTTTTGTGTGATGAACAGGAGTAAATCTTTCAAATGTAATCTTGTGCAAGCATACGAATAAATTGCAAGAGAATAACTATTATATTTTAAGTCTGATTCTGTAAAATTTATGCTTTCTATATATATTTAATAAGAATGGCGGGAAATTCAAACAAGTTTTTATTAAGTTTTTCCATAAATTTATGTAGAGGCTAAATTAAATAGATAACATAAGTTAATTTATTTTTGTTATTTTGTTGTTATAGATGGCGCTTCCAAGTTGGATAAATTCAAGTGGAAAAAGTATAATCTTAATAGTTGGAGTTGCTTGTGCAACAGAACTTGCTTGGCGACTTTACAAGAAATACAGCAGTTCTAATAAGAAAAATCAAAACAGTATTCATGCAAACAGGCCAATATCGGAAGTTCTTTTCTTTGCCGAACAAGCTGCACTTTGTAGAAGTCATGTTACCTCGACTATTCCTTGTACAATAGCTAGTTGTCCAGTCATTAATCTTAAGTGAGTTTTTAAATTACTTATGATTTCAACAAAAATAATGAAACCCTTTTTGTAATTATTGTTATTATTTTAGTAAAATTGTATCATACATATCATCTGCAAAAAGGAGCTTGGATGTTTGTGTCTATTTTTTAACATGTCATGCCATTGTCAAAGCTATTCTTGATTTACAATTTAAAAATATAATTATAAGGATTATCACAGATGACGAGAATTCATCAAATGAAGCAAGCCAAATTTTAAATTTGCGAAGAGCAGGTATGTTTTATTACAAATATACTTGTTAGGAATTTCTTAATATATTATACTATTATAATAAAAATCATAACGTAATATTTTACTTACAGGGATTAAAGTGAGAAGCAGAAGATCTACATATCTTATGCATCATAAATTTGTTATTATTGACAGGAAGGTTCTAATTACAGGCAGTGCCAATTGGACAGTACAAGCCTTCTTTGGTAATTGTGAAAATATTATTGTGACAAATCAAAGTGAAATTGTCAATCCCTTCAATAATGAGTTTGAAAAGTTGTGGTTAAGATTCAATGGTGAATTCAATACAGACATACAAAATGGGACAAATATTTAAAATTTAACACAATCTTTTAAATTTTAATCAATCTGTTTTTGTCTTGAAAACTATTTAATATTTATTATTCTATTATTTTCTTATTATTTCATTTTTATTTTTTAATATTATTTTTCAAAATGACACCGTTAAGTCTATATAATTCTTTATTAATAATGAGACTTTATGGAAACTAATTTTGTTTACTAATTTAAAAGCATAATTTAATAAAGAAAAATTATGGCTGTCACGTATACTGATCAAAAGTATACTTTCATAAGTATGTAAAGCACTGATATTTAAAATTATTTATCGTATTTTATCTATTTTTGGTAATTAATTCTTATAGTCAAATTTCTTTTCTAAATTAAGTTCTGTAACTGACAGTCACATTAAGCTTTCTTTAAAGAATATCTTAACTTTTTTTTCCTAATTATATGTGATATTTAGAAGATCTATATTTTTTTAGAATTTGAAACAAAAAGGCACAATATAACATTTATAATTTATTTTGAATGATTTTTGAAATGTTTACATTTATGTCAATTATTCAGCTATCAAAGAGTTTGTATAATCAAATTTTTGTAGAGAGGCTAGAGTTTTTATAAACATTTTAAAGCCAAATATTCTTACAAATGTCTAGTAGTTTTTTAACAAATAAGCATAAATCATGTTATTCTCAACTCTTTTGTACTTTCATATTAACATTTAATGTAGCTAATATGACTAGTATGTAGATGTAAATAAAGCGACATATGTACATAATGAATTTTGTATTTTTAATACAGAGCAATTTCTAATCATTTTATATTTATTAAATTAAATTTATTATATTTACTATTTCTATAACAACAAGCATGTAGTATATTAGTATTTTTGGAATATTAAAACAAGATTCTCTAATTTGATTCTTTTAGAAAATCTAAATAGAATTATTTAAAATTTTCACAAGGCATTCGGTGTATGCTTTTGTAGTTGAAAGTATTTCTAAAAAATCTAATTAATAACTGAACTCGTGTGAGCATAATTCCGTTAGCGCTAAAGTCGTACAGTGTTTTATGAATTGATAAAATTCGTTATTGAGAGGAGAATTCTCAAACAAAAAATAATAAATTATAACTTTGAATATACGTTTTATTCTACTTTTATGATAATACAGAATTTCTTTTTTTTCTTTAACAAAATTGATAAAATTTACTTTATGTTTATAATAAAAGATAATTATATAAATACAATTTTAATTTAAATATTCAATGTAATTGTAACGAAATGTTTATTATTAAATTAAATATTGCAGTATTGTACTTATATTTGAATCATTACGCATAAAACGATAAAATATATTGCTATCCTTTATATCTTTTTTATGTTGGGTAATAAAAAGACAGAATTATAGTGGAATTTCGAATCACGCGATTGAATTTTTGAGAAAGTTCACAACAACGAACAGAAAAATAAGATCGAAAACAATAATAACTTAAAAATTCCAGCGGTTTGTATAATTTTAGAAAGGCGACAACTACCGTTCTAACTTCTCTATCCAAACTATATACTCTAATTAAAGAGATTACCAAAATTACAAAACAAAGCACATACAGACATCTCAAAAAATTCACAAATTATCCGAAAACTAAAAATTCCCACTGCAGAGCCCTCATGAGTGACTGCGTCAGCAAATCTCAGCCAGCCTAATCAGATCCAGCCATTCATAGCTAATAATCTCATACGAAAACACGGATGGATAATAATTTTTTGACAAGCCGCCAAACGACACGGCATAAATCACAAACGCTTATTTCCAAAATTCTAAAATTAAGCCACGTGCACCGTAGTCCGGCTTTTGCGTCTCGCATCTATACCTACGAAAAATATTTATAAAGTGTCAAAGAAGACTTTGGAAAATAAGAAATATCGCCGCACGCGCAGGCATTTTTACCCCCTCCGAGAGAGCGAGGAGAGAATCCTATAAGCGCGAAGGATTTGAGCTTGTGAAATGTTGCTCTGACGCACACTATAAAATGCCGATCTGGATAACGCGGTGAAATGCGGGTATTCTCGTTTAATGGCTTGTCGGAATGGTTCTTTGGAAGTTTGGGATGGCTCGTGAAAGGACTCGCTCTGCGGCGAAGTTGATTGTTTTATTTTAATGTGAATTTGCATTGATAATAATAAAATGGCGAAATGGAATTCTGAAGGTTCTTATTCATTGTGTTTTCGAACTGCGTATAGACCTTACGTATAGCTCTTGTGTATTTTAATCCTTTTGGGTATAAAAGAAAGAAGTTATTAAAATCGTTAATTTAATTCTATTCAGAAAAATAAATTAATCTATTATTTTTAAAAATCAATTACTATATAACAGAATAGTGTGAAAATGCCGATCGATAGAGTTTAGCGATAGAAAAACGTAAACAATAAAGTATGCTCCAAATGGAATTCTCAGAAATCTTTGCTTCAATCTCTAAAGACACGTTCGGTTAATATAAATATTTCTTACAAATACTTATTCAACAAATATTAATTAAACTTTGCTTCTTAATAATATATTAACTATTTGAAATAAATAAAACGATTGCATAATCGATTTAAACCCACCCCGATACCAACAATTACAAGGATCCATTTTTCCGATCACGATATTATAAGTTGAACAAACTGTCTTCACGGTACAAGTCAATAAAATATTAAGAATATAAAGGGTAAAGAAAGAAATAAAAACTAACTAGTCAAGCATAAATTAATCATACAATACTAAAAACGCTTGATTTATAACAAAGCCTCATAAAACTTGCACATCATAAATCTTTTATTCATCCCGACTAAAATTAATTCCCTCCAAAAAAAACTACTCCGCATGCACATAAATAAGTCACAATGCATTAATATCGGCTAAAATCAGTTCGAGGAAGCTGGCTATCATGCCTCCAAATGATTATTCGATCGAGTTATCTGATATCGTAGAGCTGACGAATTCGTCGATTTCATGCAGCCAGGATTCCGAGAAAAAGAGGAGGGTGCTATTGTCTTTTCCGGCCGTTAATAAATTTATTGATGGCGCGACGTTTCGGTCATGTGGCGTTTGACCCCGGGTTAATGCTTGGATGGATGGCCAATCGACTGCGGTGATTTTCTCATAGGTCTTTTGAGGGTTGGGACACGTGCTTGTATGGAAATAGAAAATTTGATGGAAGGACTTAAATATGGTTTGAAAAAATAATAATTTGTAGGGAACACAAAATAAAATAAATCCTATATCTTACTAAACTTTAAAATAACTATAAGTTATTCTCAACGGGAAAAGGAAAAAGCATTTTTAAAAACATAATAAAACATTTTTCTGAACGCTGGGAAAATTTCTGGATATATCTACAAACACCAAACAGATGTGTACCGAGGATAAAGATAATCCTCGATATCGGCAGGAAAAGAAAACCAGACATCCAAAATTTTCCTAGTATCAGCCCAAAACGAAGCTAGTCGTCTAGACCAGATTCATAAACAAGCGCGCCACGGCGGTCCGATGTCCACTGCTCGCCTTCGAGAAGAGCGTCATAAAAAAAAGGAAAGAGGAAAAAAAATTGTCTAGGCCTCGGGTTGCACTCGAGCGAAAGCATTTCTGACATTTAAGAAAAAAAATTTTCGCTGGCCACCCACAACCTTAAGCTTCTGTGAGAACACGAGAAAAACAAATTTTAAAAGGGAAAAATACGCGGATGTTACAGAATTATAAAGAATGTTGGTAAATACTAAACAAATATGTTTTTATGAGACTGTGTAACAGTTTTAAATAGTTAAAGAATAATGATTTTTAATACAAGTGCGCAAAGCAGGTATTTTTCACACAGCTGTCGTTCAAGTTCTTGCTTGGCTCGTAGAATAGCGTCCGATATATACAGTGAACATGTATAGAGAATTCTATTTTTTCCAACTAAATGCGCAAAAAACTTAGCTAACGAGGTAATGTAGAAAATAGACGGAGCGTCTGTAATAAAAAAGTCGACTTTTTTACAGTATTATTTAGAAAAAAAATTATAGTCGCATTTGAAAAAACAGTACACAGTGACGCTATAGTGGGCTATGTGGATTTATTTTAGCTCAAAAAAATATTTAGCAATCTAAAAAAAGTAGTCTGCGCGCAAAGGCTTTAATAATTAAAATGATTTTATTCACAAATTTAGAAGTTCCTATGAATAGCGTGTATATTTCAAAATGAATAATTCACTTTAGAATGATTAAAGTTTTAACGAATTCAGCAAAGTGAGGAAGTAGAATGTTCATTGCATATAATTTTTAAAATTTAAATGGAAATAAAATAATATAAAAAATACTTTTAATGCATAATAAATACAATATATATGTATATATATTATTGCTGAAAGTTGCTTTGCAATGTAATTGATTAATAAGGTGTGATTATTTTATTATTTATTTTCATTAGCTTATCGATCGATAATCCAGTTCTAATTTATCTTTTTCATATATATAGTTATAACTACTTACTTTATACTGCTGCTCAAAATGACATGAGTTATATAATTTTCCGAAATTTTAACCTTAATTGTATTCTTTATTTTTCTATATTCATATAAATGAAAGTTTTTTAAATGATTAAGTAATCATTTTCATCACGTGAATCAGCATATAAAATAATTTTACAATAACAGTAAGATTTCAAAATATTATAAATTTTTTTTTATAAAAAAAAACTTTCTGTTTTGCCCTAAATCTCAATATACACATAATACACTTAGGATCTCGCAAAAAATAGGAGCCTTGAAACTAGAGCTCACCAACTTTTTTTTACTACAGAAGATACATTTTTTCCACATCTCGAGAAAGCTGTTAATTTTTTGCTCCGACATATAATTTATTTTAGCGAATTAAATTAACCCAAATCCGGCAAATAAATACTATAAAACCAAATACACTGTTTTATTCAATCTCCTCCGACAACCCAATTATAAATATTAAACAAAGCCCATCCTGTATCCAAATCCAAACCAACGAAAAACCAGCTCTAAAATATTTAACAACGGAATAAAATCACCGTCGTATCAGAACCGTCTCGTCCGATATCCTTTACACTCCGTAATATTTATTTATATACCCTCCCAACTCCGTCCCTTTAAAAATTCAATCCCCTTTTTATCCTCCCGACTACAAAAGGACCCGTCCAGACTTACATTCCTACGCGAAAACACCTTTCCATTTTCTCTTTCCAAGCTGCGCAGAAGCTCGGGCCTATTCCCTTTTCGTCGAGCAAAAAAACAAAAACGAGGCGTAGCCCTTCTAAAAAAAGAACTCGCAATTGAATCCTCGGCGCCATTTCTCAGGGATAAACGACGGCTGCGCGCCGATAGTTGACGATTATTGGAGTATCTGAAAGTCGAACGTGGGTAGGTCGATAAAGAATTTGGCCTGAGTAGATTGAGATTGGAGAGCCGCTTTTTTCTTTGGGGCGGGCGGGCTTAAAAAGACGTTTGGTAGCGAATTGTTATGGTGATTCGAGGTGGTAAGAGTATGATCGTTAATCTTCTTTTTTTTCGGTTGGTTTTATCAGGGTGATCTTTATGAGTTTGGCCATAATCGCGGTCTTTCTTATTTTTAGGTGAATTTGCTGCTGGCTAAGAAGTTTGTTAGGGTTTGAACGGTTTGTCTCGGGTAGGCTGTAAAGTTTAGGCGATAAGTATATGAATAATGCGCATTTTTTCGATGATGTGCTCAAGTGTATGTGCATATTAATAAGTTACTTTAGTGAGATAATTTTTTTATTTTTTATGCTATTTTGTGGTCGTAAAAATATCCTATTTTGCTGAAAATTTGTTATTTTATTAATTTTATTATTTCAAATAATTTATTTTATGAATATCAAACCAAACATCTTTAACGGATTTAATATAAAATTTTTCAAATATATATTTTTTACTAACAAATGAAGAGCAATCAACTCCCCCAGTGTAGACATTCAATCAAGACCTAATCGTTTGGATTTCTATAACTCCTAACTAATCCCTGATTAACTCAGCCACATCCTAATCAGGGACTATTCAACTTTCAGTCCGAATCTAAGAACCGCTGGTTCACCAACAGAAACAATCTTAAGTCCCACTCAACATTCCTCAAAGCCTCTATCTCTCACAAAAATCTCCGCTCCCTTCCACGAAAAGCTTGCAATTAAAGCCACTCCATCACCACCCTAACCATTCACCATCCAACCACACGTCCACTTCCAAGCCCAACCTCATTTCCCACCCAACATACACAGAACCCACCACATACCGTCTAAGGAAAATCACCAATTGCGCATACACTCGGCCACTGAATGGGGATAGTACATACTGAAATCGCCGCGATTGTGATCTTGTAGAAGTGTACATATAGCTATGAGCTCGGCTTGCCGGCACGTACACATATGGCCGCCTCTCGAGGGAGTTGCTATGGCGATTGTGACGTCACCGGGTATCTACCCCTTAAGGAAGCTCCTTTGCAGGAAGGCGAGAGTGAGCCGGCCTGTACTTGCCTAGGAGTAGCTCCGTAGAGACGATGATGATGATGTGTGTCTTTCCCAGGCGTCAGCGCAATGTGCTCGGTTTTCCAAGCGGCGAGGATTTTTCCACTTTAGGGTGGAATGAACCCGGAGGGTGGGAATTTAACGCCGCCGGCACGTGGATTGTGGGATGAGAATATTTTTAACCGGCTCGGCTTTTTACGATCGGTTAGTCGGCGTGACTGGATTGTAAAGGGCTGGCGTTAAGGCGGCCCGGAGTGGCTTGGGGAAGGAATTGGCTAGCGATGTATATGGCATTTCGTCGATGATTTATGGACATGGGGGGCTATTAAGGCTGAGGGATTAAGGCTTGGCTTCTCGGTCTAGGAGAGCCGTGTAGTGGTGTGCTTCATCGCAGAGGAGCGTGTAACCAGCGGGACATTCACGCTGGTCTTTTTTATTCGTCGGAAGTGACGATGAGGCTTCTTTTGTTCGGGCGAACATTGATGAGAGGAGTAAGGCTATTAGGGTGCAAGGCGGAAGTGACCATCGACGCTGCACGTGTTTCGATTTCAAAGAGGAAGATATTGATAAGTGGAAACAGTCCGGTTGTGTCAGACATTCCGTCGCCAAAATTAGAATATTGCTGTTTCTTTCTTTTAATATTTTTAGAGTTTTGTACTCAGGATTCTACTTCCGATTGTGAATATTTCATCCGGAATGTGGACGATTAAAGCGATATTTTGACTATTATAGCGGATTTTGAAAAAATCAAGATAATTAGTAATTTAAAGAATTATTTACTTAGGTATTGTATAGTTATTTATTAAATTGTTTACAGAAACCAGTAAACTATTATAGTAAAAATAATGTTAGTAGACCTACTCAATGTATGTCCGCCGTTTTCTACTAATCCCCTGTCCTACTCCATAATTAATTTAGTAAAAGAAACTTAAAAGGGGGTTTCAAATAATGGTTTTTACTATAATTGATGAACTAATTGTTGAGAAAAATACTTTTCGAGCAAAGACATGCGCACGCTACTCAACTCTTACTACTCTGTACTAATCGAGGCAAGCAGAAAGGGTATCAACCTTGCAAGGATTTTTTTATTGCACCCTGAGCAGCCACCTCTGATGCTCTCCAATAGACACACACACTCTATAACGGATCACCGACTAGTGAACACGTCTCACATATAGTATATTTCAGTTATATCAAATCAGTGTACAAAAATTTTATTAATCTTCGCTTTATAATCACTAGCATTGGCAACTGTGTACGGTTCTATGTGTCTATTGTTTAAATAAAGTTTCTTAATTAAATATATACATTTTTAACCTGCCTCCAACATTAATCATTTTTAACCAAATTTAAAAGTTGTCCCCTAGATTTCAAGACAACAAACGATTCTATTCTATGAAAAAATTTTGATCAGACAAGAAAGTAGATATCCAGACGCCACTTAAATGAAACGATATCGCAGATATCAAACACATATCAAATTTACGTAACAACTTTTTCGCTAACTAACAAACTAAAAAAGCATCCAAAATCTCATAAAAATTCCTCGCAGAACAAACAACCTAATTCCAAGTTACTGCCTAAAACAGCAAAAAAAGAACCGCCCCGTTCCTCCTTCTCAGCAATTTTTTCAAATCCCCCGTCCCATCTAGCAAAAATGAAAAACCTCTCTCCGCTCAGCCCGGCGCGAAAAATCAGCTCGAATCTCTCCTTAATCCTCCCAAACTACCGTCCCGTATACCGATCGTAAAATCCAATCTAAACCACTCGGGCAAAGCGCGCTTTAAAGAGCGTCCCACTCCCCCGGCCGCGGAGATAAAGGATTTCATGAAAGTTTCATCGTCCGCACACGCACGAAAGTGCCTAGGCGATTTCTTTTATAGGAGCCGAGAAGCGTCCTTGGCCATCTGGCACGGTTCAAGGTCACAGCGACGATTTTCTCGCTTATTTTGATAGACCAAAAATACGCGAGAGATACTTTGTGTGCGTGTGTATGAGAGATATGTACACCCCCGCCAACAGCGAAAGCATTTCGTATTTTTCCGCACGGCAAGGTGTATAGGTTTGTATAGATGACGAATGAGTATCAAGGGAAAAAGGGGCGAGAAGGAGTTAGTTTTTGGTTAGGGGATGTGTTTAGGAGACATATGATGACGGATAGGTAGGAGTTTTCGATAGTAAATGTTTATATATGTAGCAAAGGATCGTAGGATCTGTCTAGACTTTCCCAGGGGTGTATTTTATGCTCGTTAAACTTGAAGTTCATTAGTATGAGAGTTTTTCTTTTTATCAGGGAGCGTTGGGTATAGTTGGAAGGTATTTCTTTTTATTTCTCCTTGTTTAGTACGCTTTTTCTGGAAATCTATCTTCTGAAATAGGTTAAAGTACATTAATTAATGTCTAGAATCAAAATTGTTTTGTTAAAGGTGTTATTGTAAAGATAAACATATTTTAATATTTATTTATATTTGCAAAACTCCTTTATTCCAAATAAAATGCCTTCTAAATATTAATATTTTTATGAAATGTTTTTTTAATTAATTTTTACTGAAAAATTTTATACTCTAAATTTGAAAGCAATTAATAAAGATTACCCATTATATTTATTTATAATTAATATTATGATAATATTTCTATAACCAAAAAATCACGTGAATTTAAAGTATTTAAATATTTAAACAAGCAAAACAAAATAAAACATAAAACTAGCTATTAAAAGTAAACAATCGTAATAATTAAAATAAAATTTTATACAATCAAAATAAGCTTTTGGAGAGAGTTTTAAAACTTCTCTGCAATGCAGAAATATAAAAATATCTAGCATAAGAAAGATATTTTTAATCGAAATTCAAATAAAACTCTGGAGTACTCTAATTTGTAAGCGCAAAAATATATCTAGAATAAAAAAGCTTTAATTTAATAAGATTATTATATCCAGCATATTTGCGAACTTCTCGTGAAACTTTTATAAGCTGCAAAAATAAACGGTCGTGCACTCAGGTGTATAACCTTAAATAATATAGAAACGATATTACTCATTTGATCAGCCGTTTAATAATACACTTCTGCGCGACCAGATCGATACATAGAATCGAGAGTCAGATTACCGTTCTACAGATGAATATATATTTATACATGATTCACCTTAATTATTCTCGACTGACCTACGGTATTGTACGTATAAAAATGACAATGCTAACTTTATCATGGTAATTTCTCCTAGATTGTTTCCGTATCGTGTACAAGAAGAAGGATACTTATCATAAAAAGCAAATAAAGCTCGCATTAATCTTATTAAAGTGATTCTATGATCAGTTGCTCATGCGATAAGATAAAGAAAAAGTTTTAAAATTTTTAAATTGATTACATTAGTTTTTATGAATGGAGAAGGTAAAATGAAGTCACTTGTTTTATTTATTACGTCTATAACTTGAGGTTCAAAATTGATTTATTCCAATATTTTCTTGAATTTATCAAATTGATCAAACGACTATATTTTCTCTTTTCAACACACCCACGCAAGACTCAAAAGCAAATCCTTATATTTCGTATAGACACGCCAGTCCTTCTACGTCGTAGAATAAAATATTTTCATTCAAATAAAAATTCAAAAACAGCCATTGCAGCATAAATATTCTACTACGCCACCATTATGATTTAATATGCTATCAGTGACGCTAACGATCTACAACCCTCCCTTCGTCATACAATTCACAACAACGGAAAGTGTCGCTTTTCAATAATACTGACGTAAATCTACTACCCCGGCATGGTGATTCAATTCTCTCCTAGGCGTCATCAATGCCCCTAAATCACCCTTCTTTTATTACATAATTTGCTATGACAGAAGTAGTGACGCTTTTCAATTATATTCTATTAAACAATACCTTTAATCCTTCTACATCGACCAACCACTCAGCGACGTAAAGCACTGGATGAATACGAAGCCTACGCGACCCATTCATGAAATCTGCAGCTTTAAGAGCAATCGAGGCGTACTGCTGATTGATAATACGAGAGTTTCTTACAAAACGTCCGACGAGGTTATGTAAAACAATGACTCGACGCAGTTGAAAGCACAAAGGAATGAAATTGCGTCAAAGTGGCGAAGCTCGATGAATTAGGTGTGGCGATTAAAATCAGATTTGCGGATCGAAAAATATGTCGCTAGTTCGATTTCTTTACCTTTGCTAGCGCGAATTGGAAAAGTAAATCGCCATTTCCTATTGGGTATTTACCCGACAATAATTGAGATCAAACGATTCGCCTAAAATAAACAAAAGAATCACTATTTATTTTTCAGGAAGAATAAAAATAATTATTCTGATTGATCCGAGTCATGGGTTAAACTCAAATGAAATGATAAACCCTATTGGTTGAAAAACCTCTAGCTATACATATTTTACACTAATAAATTGTAGAATTTATCGATAAAAATTAGTGGGAATATCATTGTAAACCTGGAACGGGTTGCAGCAATCCCAAAATTATGGATATTACGATAAGAATAATTGTTGTGTGCAACGGTAAAACTTATAGCAAATCGCTTCTTATAGCTATACGTTTACTGTGATATTCTCTGTAATTTTTATCGAAAAATTTTCTCTCTACAAAAAAAACCTTAGTAATATCGTTGAAATACTAGTAAAGTATTGCAATGATATTATTGTAGCAAAATTAAAACAAAACATTATTAAAGTTTTAACAATATTTTAGATTATTATAAAAAATACTGCACTAATATTATAACTATATTGTGATAATATTGTGTTAATGTTGCAGTAATATTATAACAATAATATTGTGCCAATGCTGTAACAATGTTTTAACAATATTGTAATGATATTGAGTCAATATTGTATCACTATTGTAACAATATTGTATCAATATTGTTATAATATTGTGCCAATATTGGGTCAGTATTATAGC
>UELX01000848.1:0-58757 GCA_900480035.1 Eupelmus urozonus
CGCTGCAGGTTGCTCGAGATGCTGAAGCTGCGCTCGCAGTACTTGCACTTGTAGGGCTGCTCGCCGGTGTGGGTGCGGAGGTGCCGGGTCAGGTTCGCCGAGCGCGGGAACACCTTGCCGCAGAACTTGCACGAGTAGCGGTCCTTCGGCTTGAGACCCGCGCTCACGGCTATCGAGTAGGCGGGTAGGTTCGAGCTCGGCTGTTGTTGCTGAGCCGTCGTCTGCTGCTGCGCTTGGCTCGGTGTTGCCGGCGCTGCTGTCGACTCGGAACTCGGCTGAGCCACAGCCGGCTGGGCAGGCTGCACGGGCGGACTGGACGGCCTCGAGACTTGAACACTGGTGGTCGCTGCTACTGGGGAGGCAGTGGCGAATCGACTGCTAGGTAGAGGCACCATCGTCGGCAGCGCCCTCACCTGGATCTTGGGCAGCTCTGGGGCGACGTGCTGATGCGAGCGGTACATGGCCTCGAGCACGAGCGGATGGACCGCGTGATGCTGGGGGAAGAGTACCGTGTGGTAGGGCAGGCTACTGCTGCTGCTGCGCTCGGAGGTCGAGCTCGGGCTGTTCTGGTTCAGCGCCTCGATCTCGTTCTGGTTCTCGTCGCGCAGGCTCTCCTTCTTGTGCTCCAGGCGAAGATCCAGAGGCTCGCAGCTGTCCATGTCTAGTCTACTGCTGGCACTGCGCTGCGGCCGGGCTGCCGGGCTCATGTGTGGCTGGTGGTGCTGCTGGTGGTGAGCTTGCTCCCGAGAACCCGAGCCACAGGGGCTACCCCGTCCGTGGCTCAGGTCGTAGGGGAGCTCGGGCAGCTCGGGCTCGCTGGCGCGCTGCTGCACGCTGAGAGGGTAGATGCTCGCCTGCTTGGGACTTATGTGGCCGGGCATCTTGCGCGGGCTCGAGTCCTTTTCGCGCATGGCTGGCGGATACTTGCTCGCTAGGACTGGGCTGCTGCGGCTACTCGTCGTCGTCGTCGTCGCTGCTGCTGGGGACTGGCGGCGGCTCAGGCTCAGGCCGAGGTACTCGTTCATCACACTGCCTGAGAACGGCCGATCAGCCGCTAAGACGGCCTTGTTCCTTCTTGTCACCTGACGCCAAAGCGACCTGAAACAGAAATCGTTTCGACTCTCGTTATTTTTCGCCGGATTCGCCTTAAAAATTAAGGTTGCTTAACCCGGTAAGCCTAATTAACGATAATTTCGGTTTACGGTAATTGCGCGATTTTTACGTAAACTTGAATTCCCCGGATTTTTAACGCTCACTGTTCTTCTTTTTTTTTTCTTTTTTTAATAATACGGTTGTTACTTTTGCTGAGTTTTAAAAGTTTTAATGATCCAGAAATAGCTTTGTTTAATCTAAAAATATGATTTTATTTTCTTCATCAAGCCGTTTTTCCGGTTTCGAAACTTTCTTTCCGCCAAAAGAGATAAGGAGCGCGATGAGTTGTATACGCTCTCGATTTCAGGCGACTAATAAAGTAGGTGAACTTCTGTTTTTTCAGTGAGCTCGCAAGAGACGCCATATATATTTCACCGAAAGATGACGTACGATCGGAGCGTAGACGAATTTGGAGCGAAGGCACACCTGTTAGATCCGGCCAATTATTATGGAAAAACATCCTACGCGTCTTTTTTTTTCTCTCTCCTTCCTTTAGGCTAGAAGACGAATTTCAATTACAAGATTGACACGCGTTAATGAGGATTCCTCTAAGGCGCGTCGTTGTGTAAATAGAGGAGAAAAATAATATATTAACCAGAAGTCATGAAAGTTGTCATCGACGTAATTCTATAATAAATAATCGGCAGGATAAATAGTTTAATGTTTATGCGCGGAGGACTGTAATTATACTGACGAGATTGAGTGACAGTAAGTGTGGGAAATGCAATTCCTAATCACCACACAATACAGGTAGTTGAATGCGTGTTAAAATTTTTTCCCCGCCACTTCGATTATAATGTATTATTACTCGAGCCGAGCTACAGCTTAATGCTCATTTAAATACTTATTCCAATGCTAATTAACCTCGCGCTATGAAAGTTTAATATTTATTATTAAATATTTACGCCAGCGGCAAATAAAGCGCCGGCGTAAAAAGCCTGGCGCGAAAGAAAAAGCGCGACTCGTAAAGAAAAGCAAGCACGCGCCTTAATAAAAAGCACTTCCTCCTCCTTTTTCCCCCCTCACAGCTCAACGAGGAAGCCGCTCACGAACAAAGTATCAGCCGAGGAAATTTAATTCGAAAATAGCGATCCTCCGCGAAAAGAACTGGCATTAGTCTCAATCTGCGATGCGGCGAGAGTAGCGCATCGAAGTCTCTTTTAACAGAGCGAGTTTCGCGCGCGCGCGCGTTGATGTCTCTATGCGAGTCGAGCCACGCGCGGAAATCACCGCGCTCACGGGAGATACCGAATAAGGAAAGTTTATTATGACTCGAGGATGATTCGAGTGCGAGAGCTCGGCGCGAAGGTAATATCGACCTCCAAACCTGTTTCGCTCGGCACTCTATGTATACCGATTTCGGTGCGCTCGCCGTGATTGCACCGGGATTGTTCCGACTATTGGGCGTTATTTATTTTATTTCGACTGGATTTCTTTAATCGGTTTATGGATACTGGGCCGCGTTATTTGCGTGAAATGTGCGAGCGCTAATTGGGGAGGGAAAGGTTTGTCGGGAATTAATTTGTGAAAATATTAATGCTCGGCTAATATTTGTTGAATTACGTGTGAGTAAATATAGATTTACACAGGCGCAACAGGGGATTTAAACGGCAAATGCTTTTAAGCTTTACGTAATTTAATTACAGAGATCAGTCAAGGTGTATATTAGCTCGGCGCGAATTTGTTACTATTTCGACGCTTAATCGTCTCTTTTTCTGTCCTAACGGAATCCCAAACTAATGACATATTTACTATATCAAGATACACGCGGACCTTCCTTTCATAAGATCGTTCGAAAGATCATTTATCTACACGCATTGGATAATTCTTTTTTTTTTTTCAATTCACAGCCCGGCAATCAAAAGTTACGTGCGCGAGGGTATTACATTCGAGCCGTAATGATTTTCACTGACGAAACATTTACGCGCGCGAGTACATCGGAGGGGCCGAGCAGTCGAGGTGTCATTTAATTTGGCGAGGGTCACGAGCCGTCTCTTCCTCCGACAGAAGAAAGCGCATATCTCGCGCTTCACGCGCATTAGACGGGTTAATCAATCACGGCTTAAGAGCGGCTGTCGTAATGGTTTTTATATATACGCTCGGATAAAAACTGCGGCTGTGGAGCTACCGTTGTGTGTACCGGCTTGTCCGAGTAAGAAAACCCGTTTCAATTATAAATTAATTAGGCTAGTTTTAACGAGCCTCGTGAACCCTTTCTATTAAGATAAATTAGGAAGTGATTTTTCGTACCGAGTTCAAAGTTAATAAACGCTGCGGTTATCGGCTATCGCTGTAACTGCTCCGTTAATACACTTTGGCTCGGCAGCTACGCAGACTACAAATTTTCAAAACAGTTAGTTCGAAATCAATTTCTAAACGGTTAAGCCACCCTCTCATCTACCACACACGCGATCTCCAAGCAGAATAGAAAAAAATCGGAGAAACGCATTAGTCCCACCCCGACGGCTCGGAGATAAGCCTTGAGCTAGGCAAGACCGCTGCTCGATCGACCGGAGGCTAGTATAAATTTCTCTTTCATCCGAGAGGCGAGCCGCTCACACACACACATAGAAGACGTCGCTTGCGTTTTATAAGACGAGAAGGCTGCTGCCGTAGCTGCGGGGAACGGAGGATGCCTCGCCTAACTGGAGCAAAGCAACGGTACTCTCTCGACCACTCCTAGAGGCCTGGCTGCTGCATCCGATGCACATCGCGCGTCCGAATCTCTTTCTCTCGCGCGGATGCTGCGAGCTGATCGAACATCCAGCTAGGAAGAAGGCTAATGCGTGCGCCCGCGTAAATCACCGCGTCAAATTGAAAATCGGTAGGTGAGAGCGCTCGATTCATCATTTCTCTTAGGCCGATGTTTATGTTTTTTTTTTATCTTGAGGAGGGATTTAATGAGATCCTTGTTCGGGATTTCGTTGGACTGGTTTTCGATCGGGCGAGATTTGGCAATTTTAAGTGTTGCTAAGATGCTTTTTTTGTGTTGAGGCGATCGCTAATTTGGTAGTCGTAAAGATTCAAAATGACGGTTACTAATATAACGATCTCTTTGATCACCGCGGGCAATAAATGGACACTAGCTTTTTGTCTCGCGTGCCGGAGCTATTCAAGCTCGGGTGTTTTTTTTTTTCGTCAACGTTTATGATAGACTTATTAAGCGATGTTTAAATGCCCCCGTGACGTATAATTACTACACTTTTATTATATCATACCATAAAGATAAACATCGTCATTATTCATATTTAAAAGAGTCTGCAGCCGAAATTTAATATTTGCTCTACGTATGGAAAATCTCATCCTGCACCAAATTAGATCGCTATTAAGCGCGATCGTGCCTCCAGAAGAATCTACGAAATTCCCCGGGCAATTATCTAATTTTTATATTCCCAATTATTCTAAAATTAGCTTAACCTAAATCTTAAACACAAAAAGCGTTTAAAACATTATATTCAAGCTCGTAAAGAAAATCGTTACGCGCGCGTCAAGCTACCTTTTTACCAAGCGCCCGTGAGTAATACCTCTAAATAAACTCAAACGCAACCCAGTCATCTCCGATCTCTCCCGCCTGCTAATTCAAATCAATTTGTACCTATATACCAACTCGCGCCTCTCTCTACCCATCGAAAACTACTCGTCGGCGCTCGTCAGGATTTACAACCCACGCGTCCTGCCGCTTATATCTCCGATCTCGGCGACTTGTCGAACGATTGAGTTGCACCCTCCTCGACGCCGAGAAATTCACGCGCAGATCGCGCACGCAATAATAGAGTATATAGCGTGGGAGCTGGCGCTCCGCACGCGAGCGCGAGCAGCGCATCGGGCTTCAAGGCGCCGCGGAGCGATTACTTAAAAGGTGTGAAAGTTCGAAGGTTTTGCGAGCGCGTATACACCGGTGTATCCACTTTCAACCTCGATTCTCAAGCGCAACTCCTCCCTACCCTTGAGCGGGAGCTTCCAGTTGTCCGAGCCGCGACGAGGAGTCGAGGCTTCTTGGGCGAGATTCAAGCGAGGGACGAGAAAAAAGGAGTTTACCGGTTCCGCGAGAAATCCGAAAGTACGCGAGAGCCTTTTTAATTTTGCCTTTTCTTTTTGCCGCTTAATTTTTTCCTTTTTTTCGAGGAGATAAGAAAAAGGTGATGTTTCATGCGCCAAAATTGCACTTGGGACTTTCGGCAACAAATTTGCTTAATTTTTGTTAATTTAAAAAAAAACTCTGTTAATTTGCATTAATAGAAATCCTAAAAACGTGCAAATGAAAGCGCGCAAGCAGAGAATAGCCCGCGAAACGCTGCTTATAATGCAGGCGCGTAAAGTGGATCATTTTCTCTCTCGTAGCATCACGCGCAGATGGCTCTCGGGCGCGCGCGGCGATTTCAGGGTTACGTGAATCGCGAGTGAAGGCAGCTCTACACTCGGCGCGCTTGGCAATCCAGTTTTTGGCTTCTAGAAAGCTGGCGCGCGCTCTCTTTGGGATTCGCGCGCGAGCGCGCGGGGTGGTGCATCTCGTCCTTGCATGATTTCTCTCTTTCTCTTTCTCGCTTGCTCTCCGCGGGAGAAGCGGCTAACGCCTCGTTGCAGCGGAGAGATGCAGCTCTCCTGCCCTTCTCTTTTCGCCGCTCACTGCCAGCTCAGCGTGTACGCGCGCGCGCTCTCGTCAAGAGAGGAAGATTTCAATCGTTGTAGAAGAGGCTCGCTCTGCCAAAGAAATCGAGAGCGGCGAGTCTCCTTTTTTTTTATCTCGCCTTCGCCTTCTTATTCCTTATTCTGGCGCGCGCGAACGGCCTCGATGCACAAGGCTTCTCTGCGGCGAGCTGCTCTTCCGGAACCACCTTTTTGTCGTGTTATGCGTGTGTGTGTGTGTGTCGGGTTGGGTGTGTGTGTGTGAGTGAGCTCGGACACGGCTGGTAGACGCCTTGACGAGCAGCGGACAGTCGATGGCTCGGTGCTGGGAGGTCTTTTACACGGGATTTTTGTTGCGCGGCGATTGTTTTCGTTTGAAAATTTCTGATGGGTAAAAAAAGTGATTATGAGCGTCGTTGATATTCTGCTGAGTAATGCGATATGGGTAAAAAGTTGCATAAAATTTTCGTGCCAAAACATTGAGGATGCCTCAGTAAGTCTATGAATAATAAGTGTTTTCGATCGATTTTTATCATGAGAATCTCATGATTCGATTTTTTCAATTAACGTGTGCGTTCTTCATCAATCCAAATATGAAGCGGATAATACAAACTTGATCAGAGAAAGTATTTATCCAGTAGCAGCTAAACAGCCTCTCAGAAAAGAATCTAAAGACGAGCAGCTCTATCCCCGTCCAATTTCGTCAAAAGTCTGAGTAACGCGCATCTCTTTATGCTGATGAGCCATTTTCGTCGTCAGCACATCCTTCCAGGAACGTGCGATCAACTCGTCATTATCGTCTGACGCATCGCAAAGTCGATCGTCTCCGCTCAGATTCGTGCCATTCTCGGCGATGAGTCGATCGCGCGCGCGTCGCGCAACCGGCCTTTTTCGTGAAACCGCATATCGCGCGCATCTCTCGCCAGACCTTCCATTGTCTTCTAATTCGAGCCTATATCCACACACCTCTCGCACATCTCGATGATTCAAAACTCGCCGGGATGCTGCAGTCTAATTCGAGCTTGATATCCTCATGCATGCGGGAGTAAAAAAACAGCGTGAACGGATCAGGTGCAGAGCGCGATGAATATGTAGCATAGACATTATCGATATACTCCGGTGATGCAACCTTCATTTACGTACACGCGATATATAGTGTATCTGACAAAAAAACAATAACGATGCGCGCGAGCATGAGTCCAGATTATCCCCGCCTCCCGAGGATCCGCACGTGCGCGAGAAAAATGCGCGCTCGTCCTCCCGTTTATACTCGGCGATTATTATTTATGACTCTACGTTCTCGCGTACACACACATATATGTATATAAGGCTAGATGTCCCCTGTCAGCATCCGTTCTCCTCTCTGCCCACACGCGCTAATGCGCCGAGCGATATAGTCTCTGCAAGTGTGTAAGCTCGCATATGTGTGTGTAGAGTCATGCTAATGTTGGCGCGCACACGCGCGCATTAAATATCCATTTCGCCGGCTGGGGAGAAGCTCGTAACGGCGAGCTTTATAGGAGGCCCGATAATTTAGAGACGTATTCTCGCGGCTTTATAACCGCTCTTTTTCCTCTTTGAGTCCGCGTGGATATGGAGGCTGCTTTTTTCTTGCGTTTGTATAAGCAAGATGTTTCAATTTGTTCGATGCTGATGAGGCAAGAGGCTGCGATGCGAGCTTCGGCTCGGCGCTTCCTTGGATGGAGGAATGGACGGATCGATTCATCCGCGTAATTGTTCATTACTGTCGCTTCGAATTAGGTTGTTTACGCGCTCGGGGATACTGGAGATGATTAGCGCTCGTGTTTCGATTCTCGGTAACTAGTCTAATGAATTTGCAATACTTTATTTAATAAGTCTGTAATTAGCAATTTGTATCTATTTCGTTCTTGTTACTATCATTTTTAATAGTACTTAATGCAGTGTTTAAACTTTGAAGACGATTACTACTATTGCACTGAAGATTGAAGTGAGCACGTTGATGTGTCCGAGTGTATACTCTGCAATTGTCAACAAAACATCGAGCACACTGAGCACAGCAAAAAATCAAATAAACGAAAGACGCGTGGAAGTGCGCTTAAATTCAGCAGCTCGAGTGCATTAACGAGCCTCAAAGCGCGAAGCAATCTGCGAAGCGATCTTCAAGAGCTTGTATACGCAAATCGTCTGCTCTGGGATATATATCTGCTCGCTTGCGACGCTGCTATAGGCGGCAAAATGCAATTTAAATATAAAGATCGAGGCTAAGCCAGATAAGATAGCCGCGCTGCTCCACACATCCTGGCACCTCTCGGGGCGCACGTGACTCCCAATATATATCTCTAATACGTGTAAGCGTTTGTATTTTTCCTCAAGTTTGCACCAGACATCGATATATCCACCGGGCGTTGCTGGTCCCATTTTTCTCTCGCTTTTCTCCCTCTCATCCTTGATCTTAGCAGCACCGTTAACGATCGCCGATGTCGAAAGTATAAACGAGCAAAAGAAAAGCAGCAGCTCAGCGAGTGGGGAAAGATTGTGAGAAAGAGAGCCATGAAACGTCCGTTTCTCCGAATTACAAGGTGCCGCTGAGCGAGAGAGCGTAAGGTGCACCTCGAAAGACGTTGTCTCTTCGTAACATATCAGCTTTCGGATTATAAGCATCCTTGCGCCTGGCTCCTCTTTATCGCTCGTCCCTCTCTCTCTCCCTTTCTCGTCGTCTTATTTTTCGGCCTTTATATATACGCGAAGCGAAATCGGCCTTTTGCGCGCGCGTCCTTCGCTCTCCCGGGCGCGGTAATCAGGCAGCCGAGACCAATCGATTCGCGCCCGTCGACTTCCGCCACGCGCGCGCTCTCGTCCTGACCCTAATAGGAGGAGGCGAGCCTTTTCCGCGTAAACGCGTATATGGGCTGAGGTGATGAGCCTCTCGAGGAGAACACAATGCATCGCGCATCGCGCCCGTAATGACGTTTCAGAGGAACGGACGTGTCATCCGTGCTTCCTCGCCGCGATGCCAAAGCGGCCGCCTCTTTCTTTTACGAGCGCTTTTTTATCGTTGGTTTGGATCCTCTGCGCTCCTTTTTTTTCCAAGTCGGAGAGGTGGAGGCTTCGCGTTGAATTTTAAGGCTGGCCGCGAAGGTCTGAAATTTAATTGGGTTGAGAAACGTGACGGAAAAGTCGGAGGAACGAAACGCTGACGCGTCGCCGGCTGACAATGAGGCGCGCATTAGAGCGATTACTCGCGCGTTGTTTACCCGCGAATTGTCCATTTTCGCCTCGCGCTTGCGTCGATGATTAAAGCGTCGAATGTTTTTTCTCTTACGCATTTTCGCTCCTTTTCAAGCGCTCGGGATGAAAAATCGAGGCGAGAGAGCCGCTCGACGATGATGTTACTCTGTTTGCTTTGCCTGTATTTTCATCTGCCGGCTTACGGGCGCCCGTAGTGTTTTTGTTATCCTTTCTTAGGCTCGGCGCGCGCGCGCCGAGAGCAGCCGAAAGTTCCAAAGGAAATATTTATAATTGACTTGTGAAATCTCTCGATAAACACTCGGCGCGTCTGAATTATTGAGAAAGTCTTTGTGCCTTTTTTGCGCGCAGGTGCGGCTCCCCGACGATCCGCCGGAGTTTCCCAATTGCGAATATTCGAGGAATGCAAAGACATAACTAACACCTGCTTCATCACTAATCCGTCCTTAAAAATATGCTAAACTCCGCGTTACTAATAATAGCTTCCAATATTTTGCAAAGTGTCAGTAAGCCAATCCACTTTTCGTCTTTCCGCATCGGCTTGCCCAGAAAATTAGTGCAGAGCGAGCCTGCTGGCTCGTTACGCAATGTCGCGCTTGGTAATACCATTGGCTCCAGCTGCCGGCGCTCCGTCAACTGCTGCTGTCCGCGCGCGATGGTTGAGCAATCCCCGGTCATTTGACTCTCTGCCCGAGCGCGAAACTAAGCCCTGACCCGATGCCTTTTATCGCTCTCCTTTTTCCGGTATACGTCCGATTTCTTAGCCGGCTAAGGCAGGGTCAACGGACCCGAGCTGACGAAGAGAGGATATAGTTTCTAAAAGAAATTTCGAAATTCGCGAGAGGCATGAATTATTTATGAGGCGGCAGATAAGGGGGTTGAATCCGGAGTTTGAATGGCACGAAGATGGTGGGTTGAATTGATGATTTTCGATCAATTTTAAATTTTGATTAAAACTTGACAGTTTTTGTAGATTCAAAATTAACACACGTATTTTAGTCCATAATGAATTCAAAAACTTGATAAAACAGAGGACTCTCTGCGGCTCTGAAGAAAAAAAATTATTCAAGCATCGCACATGACAACGTATGATTTCACTCGGCCGGCAGTGCTGCAAATGACTCGCTTAGAAGTGACAACGATCATCGCCAGGCGCGACGTCGCATCATCCACGACAAGCGTGAAAGATGCGCGGATGTAACCACGTAGCTCTCCTTGCGGCCGAGTCAGACAGTTTGCAGTTGGCTGCGATATCAAGAACGGAGCTATTAGGGACGCTGTCATCATGCGCCGGCCGATTTTCTCCGGTCGAAACGCGGAAAAGCTATATTCTCTCTGAGGATTTTTCTCATTTGCACTTTGTTTCCTATTATTTAGAGTTCCGTGTTAATTAAAAACTTAGCATGTTGGATATATAAGATTTTGATTTTAAAGACTGACATGACATAGAGTGTTCGAAAAATCGGCGTAGTGGAATAAATTAGAGTATTTTACCGGTATTAAGATTCAATAGCGGCCGATCGATGGGAGAAAAATTCTCTTTCCTCGTCTGACCTGATTTTCCAATGACTCGTCGGATTACTGTCAGAATGAATCCGCTGAATCTGTATATTCGGCTGAGCGCGAATGAAAATGAAAACGTATCAAACGGTAAAAGTGGGCAAGTTTAGACAAATTTGACAGGTTACATCAAATAGGGCTTAATCCTCTAGAAAAATATTCCATCCCTGGGAGGAAATTTCACCTGTCAATCGTCCACCGCGCTCGTCTTTCCACAACAACTCACACCAGCTAAAACTATTCCCTTTCAATAACGTCTAAACAGACGAAATTCTATACGCTCGGCGTGCATTACTAAAATTAGCCGAAATGAATTTGCTTTTGGAAAGCTCGGAAAGGTGAGCAGATCGGCAACATTGTCATGTTCCGATCGGCTGCCCACGCTAATTCGAGGCTGCGCCTAGAGAAAGATCGTCGCCGGTAATCCCTTTCGACTTGCCTTGCTGTCCATCCAGGACAAGTGAAATCGAAGCCACATCTCTTGTCGCGCAGCGTATCATTATGCATAGTATATACCTACATCGACGGGCGAACGGTAAAACGAGATCTTCGCGTACATGCATTATATCGATCCATCGATAATACGGCTTTCGAGGCATACGATTTTCATGGAAAATCTCCAAAGAGCGCTCTTTATGCCTGGTATAACGGGGAGAAAAAAAGGGATTCTGCTAGTCAGCTGAGGCTGCTGCTGCAGAGAGAAAGAGAGTCTCTCGCGAAACCTCGCCCTAATTCGCTCGGCAGGAAGCGAGATGCGCGCTTCCCGCGGCCATTCTCGGCGCTCATGAAATATTCAGCTCTCCGGCGACGGGGATCATTGTTTCTCATTTTCGACGCAATCATCATCCTCTTTCTTCATCGAGCCCGAGAGACGAGCCAACCTCCGCCAGCCGGCTTTTCCTCTCCATTCAATTTTAAAGAGTTTCCAAGCTTTCGACCGAGCAGCCTTTTGAGTTTTGCATTTCTAATGCGCGCACCGGGGAGATGATGCGTAAGAGAAATAAAATTTCTCCTGTGGGTGAGGAAAAATTCATCTGCGGAGGTGAAATTTTAGGATGAAGCGACGGTATTAGCGAAATTTCTGGATAAGTAGAAAATGACCGGTGTGGTTAGACTGGAGCTTGGAGAAAATACGATAGGTTTATGATGAAAGGTTACGTAGAATATTACTATTGAGCTTGGAGATTTCGAATTCTGGGTTAGTCTCGTTTTTCCTCTTTATTATTGATAGCAGATTCATTTTGAATAAAACATTGTCTCCGAACTCTAGTAGTTTAAATTTCACTATGCAACCTCTATCTTATATAATATTCAAGCCTACGGAATACCTGCAAATGAATTTGAGTAAAAGATCTCATCTACCCTACCACAAATAACGTTAAACTTTTATCGATTCACTTACCGCATTCCTTAAATTTTTACACATGCTAAAGCGACAGCGTGAAAATCGGTCTGAAAATCTCGCATGACACGCGCGAATGAATCAAAGATCGAAGCTAACGGATAAAAGACCGATCGGAAATTCAGCCTCTCCCTCTCTAACTTTCGAGAGATGTCGAACCAGTTAAAGCGATCCCTTTGCCACTTTCCTCCATAAACACAGCCCGATAATATCTTAATTTGACAGAATGTTTGTACAGAGTAACAGCTGTCCGCGTACCATATATTTTCGTAATTTACCATACCATTTGCCTCTCAATTTTCGTGTACCGCTCGTAGACGAGAGCGTTTTTTCCCCCAGGAACACACGCATGCTCGGCGGGGACAAAAAATTCGAAAACTTCAATTAGCCCCAATTTTTTCGTTTTATCGCGATGCCCGCCCGGCAAAGCGCCGAGTCATTATCGAGCGAGTACATAAGTAAGACCTCTCCGGCCCCCTCCCCCGTGCTCGATCGCCGGAACGTTCGGAGAAGAAATTTGGCTAGCGGAACCGTTCGTGCGAGAATGCAAGGACCCAGCAAAAGAAACTCCCTTTTTTTTTCATTCCCCCGCCGTTTCGCCGTGGATCTTTATGAGCAGGTATGCGGGGAACGTCTTTCTGCGGTGCGAGCCGAGCGCTAGACCGACGAATCTCTTCGGTTTGGCCTTTTAAATAGCCTTTTTATCGGTCTTTTTCAGCGGCGATCGGCACCTTGCCGCATCACGCGGATAATCGGGTCAAAAACGCGCGTTTGTCTGTTTTTTTTTTATTGTAAAAATCGATTCAAGGATAGCTGAACGTTTTTGTCCGCGGTGAGCCGCGACAAAAAGAAGCTCCGAAATTTCCGCGATCGGAAGGTCGGCCAAGTCCCCGCCGCCGAGCAGAAACAATTTACCAAATCGAAACAAAGATTTAAGGAGCTTTCACTCGCATAAAGTAACGACATCGTCCTTTCATCCAATCCATTAACAATCCCAGCTCTCTTTGTCCCATCCTTCACCCTTTGTCTCTCCCATCTCTCGGCGGTCATCTCTCTTATTTTTCGCCCGCGCGCATCATCCAACTGCACAAAAGTCTGACCTTGTTGGCCGCCGTCCCCGCAAGTGAATACATTTCTGGCGTGTCCAGCGAGAGCCGGGCCTCTCTGCGCGCGAGTAATTGGTGAAAGAGCCTTCGCCGCAATAAAGGCGACGCTCAGCCGCGCGCACGCCAATTTACATTCCTCGTCGATATATACGCGCTCGCTCGAGAAAGGCAATTTATTTGGGAAAAAGGCGCGTTTCGAGTATTCGCCTTTTCTACCCCGGGTTGCGTCAGGCGGCTTATTTCTCTGCCCTCCTTGCGCGGCCCAGCCCTTTTTATTCGCATAATAACGAGCGCGCAGTTTTCGAAATGCGAGCGCAGGAATGAGCCGTTATTGCGCCGCGCGCGCGTGCTGATCAATGTCTTTATTAAGGAAAAGAGGAAAAAAAGGAAGGAGAAGCGCGCGGAGGCAGCGTGAGTATACTTTCTCTCTCCGAAGAAATGCTACACTCGATCGATCATCGATGCAATTGCCCGATACCGAGAGGAGAGGCCGATGCTGCGCCCGTCTCCCCTACTGCGCAGATGGACGATCGTTTGTTCGTGTATAAGCGAAACTTTGCTTAACTGAAAATCTTGCTTCGTTTTGGTATTATTCCGTAGATTTTGCTGTAGTTAAGTTAAAATATGCAGGGGAATTACTAAGTAAATAAATATTATTAGAAATTATTGCAATTTTTTGTACGATTTTTTGTTGAATATTTAATCTACTAGTAAAAAAAAAGAAAGAAAAAGTGACATAAGGAAACCAGAGGCAATAAAAGAAACAACAGGGTCAGCGCTGCGTAAGCGCGCGCACATCACTGAGAACAGATAGCCTCCTAAATATGCATCAGTCATATCTTCTCGATGCGGTACTGTTAAAAGAACAGCGCGTCTCGCACTGCTCCAGATCGGCGCTATTTTCATCCTTACGTCACGAATGTAGGCTGCGGCCTCAAAATTTCATTTCTCCATCTCCGGCCGATCTATCTCGTTGATCGATAAAACGCATCGCGCCTCGACTATTTTTTTTCTTTTTTTACCTTCTGTTTTGGTTTTAACTCACGCGCGTGCATAGTAGTCTTCGCATACCGATAAGAGCGAGATTGGAGAAATAGTCGAAAAAAGGCAAAAGGAGTGACAAGAGAAAGGGAGGCCTCGTTATTTTTATGTTAATCGCGCCGATAACACTCAAATGATTGAGTAGATTTTTCACCTTTTTTTCGGGAGAGAAATTCGACACTTGCGTCTTATTAATTTTTTTTCGCTTTTAATATGTAAATATTAAGAATGCTTATGCGGCGAATGAGCAAATAAAAATAATTCTCAAGCAATTAGCGAGCAAACGCGTTTCGTTTAGCGCTGAATAAAATGAAATTTTCTCCCACTAGTTTGTTGCATTTATCACCCATTGCCCCTCGCGTGCCTTACAATGTTTCGCAGTAATCACTCTTTCGCTTCCCGTGTTTTTGTCCTATCAACGGCTTTAATCTCGTTGTACTTACACGCATTTTTCTAGCTCTCGCGTAACTCTTATGCATAATGTATAATTACACACGCGCCTAATAATACATATTTATAAATAAACACTCTTTTTTATAATATATATAATTCAATTAGCATGCAACTCGTAAACGTTCTTGAATATCCACAGTCAACAAAATAAATCTTCCCGTTCGAAAATATCACGAATTCCCCGGCCCACGATTCGTACGTACATATTTGTTTGTCCCCTTTAATTTTAATGTTTTCCTCTTTGGCATATCAGCCGGTGCGATCGTGTATCGCGGTAGCCCCGCTGCAGGAGCGCCGACCAGCTGGCTGCCAAGGGAATTTCTGCCTTCGACCAAATACAGTCGTAGGCGGGTCTGCATTACCACAGTATGGGACCTTTAACGGGAAGTGGCCGGTGCGATTGTATTTAAGGGGTTTTATCGCTGCTTTCGCTAACTGATATCGCTCGCGATTATGTTTATGATTATGGGTGCGTTAAAAGGTAAGAAATGGAAAGTAATTGTTTTTTTTAAATTTAGTCGTTAGTATAAGCTACTGAATTTGGGCAGAGTACATAGAATTTAACTTAGAATAAAATGTAGTGCTTTATCAGTTAGTTTTTAGAAAGCAAAAGGGGAAGCAGCGCTCAGCGAAACAAGTTTTACACATGCAATTACCAAAAGATTCTCATAGCCATACCCAAGCAAAACCCAAAATCCACTAATTTCCAACGACATTATTACTTAAACAGCGACTTCTGAATAAACTTTCACCTCGCTCGCATCCCAAAAAGCGACAATCCCGGCAATTAGTTTTAATAAAAGGCCAAAGCTCGGGCCGAAAAAGCGACAATCCCGGCAAAGTGCCCTGACATTCGGCTTGCGCTCGTCGTCAGCCGTTTTGCAGCTCTCCTTTAGGCCCGTAAACGGGCGCGACATTGTTTCTCGGGCTCTGGGAGTCTCTCACGATTGTCCGGCGCTGCGCTCCTCATTCTCGTAATAGCGTCTCTCTTCGGCGCGTATTCAAATATGCCGCTCGGCCCGGCGTTGGGCAACTCGAGGTAAAAAAAAAAGAACGGAGAAGCGGAATACGCTACTGTGAATATACGGGCCAGCTTGCTGACTTCGTCAGGCTTTTGAGGCTAAGCGACGATTGCGATTCTCTGGGTTACCGTAGTCGGGGGGGAGTACTTAAGACACACCGGCGGTTTTGCTATCGAAAAATCTCTCGGCTTGTAGAGGAACACCTTTGTCGCTTTTCGCGCAGCTGCGGAGAGCAGCTTTCACGCGCGCGCGGGCCTGGCTCTCTGCATGTGTTTTAGGTAAGTGCATTTGGGTTTCTTTAGTTTCTAGGGACGATTGCAAAGAGGCTGAGAGTGTTTACTTTGAGGAAAGTAATTACCCGGCTTCTAGGGAAATCCAATGAGTGGGATGTAGCGAACGACTGTTTGTATTAAGAAACCGAGCCACGGCGATTCCTTGAGTCGTTGATTAAATCACTTGAAATATTAATCACGCGGAGAGTATACATATACGCGAATGTTTTCGAAAGCGATGCATCAAACAATTTATGCAAATTATTAAATTGCACTCGAATTTTCCCCAAGTTTAAACTATCTCAGCAGCCGAGCGCTCGTGATACTCCACAGGTAGTAATTCGAGCCGCAATCCGCGAAACAGCCTCCAATAAATCACCGAGACGCATAACCTACGAGCGAGCTATTGAAATTTCGCGCATATTCCATTATCAGCGTCCGCATTGTACCTCCAGCCCAACCCGCGAAAATAGCCGGTTCGAATAACTCCAGCTCCGCAGGCCTACACCCCTCGAAAGAAAAAAAGTCAGCAGCAGCATCGGCGCACGCTCAAAAAGCCAACACCGCCTAAGCCTCCGGCGAGATAGAGTCTCGAGCGCCGATCCGCTCTCCTCTCTATACGGGACGTTAAACGTTTCTCACGTGTCGACGCTTGCACGGGGGAATTGAAATTTATGAACGAGGAAACGCGCTGGCGCGCGCGCGCGCTCGGGGATTGCGAGCGCGAAACAAGCTCCGGCGCGATATAAGGACGAGACGAGGACATAGCGAGCGTGGGTGCGTGCAGCGCGTTGCCGTAAGCTCTCTCTCTCTCTCTTTTTCTCTCGTCGTCGGGAACTGGTTTGCGAAACAGCCCCCCGCTTTGAAATTCGTTTTCCGCTCTTTTAGCCGTTTGTTTTGCGAACGCGCTGTTGGTGTACATCCTCTCTCCCTCTAGTGCTCTTTGGGTTAGAGAAGAAAGAGAGAGAGAGGATTGGGAGCGAGAGAGCCTGGAGCCGATTATTTCGCCAATGAGCGTGTGAAACCGCGCCTTCTTCTTCGTCGGATATTTATCGACGGCGCTGCTTGGATTTTTCATCGAGCCGTGCCGCCGCTGGTGGAGAATTATACGAGATTTTAATGCGATGCCTCGGCCGCGATTACACACTGGAAATAATGTTGTTTGATCTTGCGAATCTTCTAATCTGCCGGGTAATTTACGTAGCTGGAGGTAGTTTGCTTTTGTTTATCGCGATTGTTAATCGATACGTAAAGCTTAAACTTCTCCGAACGAGAACAAACTATCTTTACAATCGTTACACGAGCGAGCTTTCGTTTAATTAACCGATCTTTACCTCACTCCCTACAAAAGCAAGCGAAAAAGCAAAGAAAGCAGCATGCAAATAGTCCCAATTAACTTTTTAACACCGATCAGAGCCAGCATCACGATTCGCTCGAGCGAGCGCGCTCCTCGTGGGCTTGCGCGTGCGCGCGCGGGAATTTCGAATCGCGAGCACAGAGCAGAGAGGAGGCTCTTTGCCGCGTGTGTCTATAGGGAAAGTGTACTCTGTGCCGTTGCATATCGAGCTTGGGCTGTGTATTTACCTTCTCTGTCATTCCAGTCGAGCCGGAGCGAAGGTGAAGATCTCGTGGGAACTGAGATGCGGTTTTCCGTGAGCGAGAGAGACAGCAGGCTGGATCGCACTGGCGAAGAGCGAGGCCGGAGCTCCTCCCCTCGCTCCTTCGATTATTCCTCCTGCAGGCCGGCTCTCAATCACTTTTTTAGTCACCGTAGCACCGTTGATGATTCAATAATTTAATATACAACAAATAACAGTCGCTTCCAAAATCACACTCGAGTCAAGACACACTGATGTACAATGAGCAAGGCTGCCGCGCGAGAGCAAGAACAAAATAAATCACTGAACACTTTGGGATATTAGGGTCGGCAATAATAATCTCAGGCGGGAGCTCTGCCGTTGCCAGTAGTAACAGACGAGCAGTGTCCGACCGTAGAAGGCGGCGGTGGCGGCGGCGAGGGCGCTAGCAGGACCGTCCGGCCGCTGCAGCTGGTCATCGTCGTCTCCGGGGCGAGTCCGAAGAGCACACAGCTACTCTCGCCCGTGCGCGCGCCTATGTCTGTGTGTGTGTGTGTTGGTGCGTGCGTGTACCAGCACGAGGGAGAGAGCGAGCAAGAGAGAGAGGAAGGAGCGCTCGCTGCTCGGTGCGCGCTCGTCGCGTGTGTACCTTGCGGAGCGCGGTAAGAGTGAGTGAGCAATCAGGCAGGCGGCCGCGGCAGCAGCAGCCTCCGAGAGCGGAGAGCAAAGCAAAGCAAAGCCGGGGGGGCGCCGCGTCGCGCGCCACCGACCGATGGGCGGGGAGCCTCCTCTCCACGCCGCCGCACCGCAGCCGCACAGCCGCAGCGGAGAGCTGCTAGCTAGTAGGTTGGTAGGTGAGTCGCGCGCGCGCCACAGAGCCAGCTCTCAGCTCTCCGTGGTACCGGCTCTCCTTCTCTCTCTCGCTGTGTGTACACACGTACGTATACGAGGCTTATAGACGAGCGGCAGCACGCCGGCACGCGACCAGCTGCCCTCTCCTTCCACCCCCCTCCCCAGCTCCTCACTGATACAGAGGAGAGCTGTATATGAGCCATGCATCCCCCTTCCCGTGCAGTTATACGTATATACGTACGTCTAGAGAGCGAGGATTCTAATCTGTTATAGGGGGAGAGAGAAAGAGAGCGAGAGCTGCGGGTTTCCTTCCTGCTCGCACTTATACAAGCATCTTCGGCCAGTGGACTGTGACGATCGAGAGCCAGCGGATTTCTATATTGATTTATAAACGGCGAAGAACCGGCCGATTATGAGCGCCGGAGAGAGAGTGGAGCGCGCGTAGTAGCTTTATTGTTTCGAGGATAATAAATACGTGTGCATAGAGCGCGGGAGCGGACAGTGACTCGGAGCAGCGGAAAGTCCGAGCGCGACTGCGGATTTGCAAGGATGAATGTACGAGAAAGCAGCGCTGATGCTTCCGATAGTAGACTTTGATTTTCAGTTTCAAAACAGGAGAGTTAAATATATATATACAAGAGGTATAAAAATGATCCTTAAACGAAAGTTATTATTAATCAGAAAAAAGCGGCTATCATTCAAATCGAGCCAAACGGCGTTCCATCCTTCAAATTAAAAATTAATCCCAGTCTCATTAACTCTCCGCTAGACTATCCCATCATAGTCCCCCGAAAAAAGTCCGATAAGATCGAGGAAAATTAATAAGCCGCAGAGAGCGAGAGAAAGAGAGCGAAGAAAGTCAAAGCAAGAGAGTCACGTGGCGAGCGCACATCTTTCTCCTCTGTGTTCGCCAGGCTCCGCAACCGCCGCTCGACTACTCCCACCTTCACTCAGGGACTGGACTCGCGCGCGCGCGCGCGCAAAGAGAGAGGAAAAAGGAAAGAGAGGAGCGCGAGTCCACGGGAGCGGAACCCCCCACCCTGCTACCTTCACAGACCCGCTATACACACTCTCGCGCTGCAACTGTACCGATATCGCGCGCGCCGGACCTACTCACCGTTGTCCTAGGACCGCGCCAGAGAGAGAGAGAGAGAGCCGCTATTACGGTTTCGCCCTGCGCGTAGCCGCTTTCGTCACCGCTACTGCCCGACTTCCCGCCCTTCTTTTTCTTCTCGTCGGATTGCGCGCTTCCTGCGGGGATCGCTCGTTTTTCGGATTTTTGAGCTTTGCTTCCGATAGGTGTGCGCGATCTGGTTTGCGTTTTTTGGGAGGGCTTTTTGTGGGATGTCTTCCTTTCTAATAGACGGTAATTGTGGGTTCGGTTTTTTGTGGGGTAGAGTTGAAGAAACGGTTTGACTGACTGTGTTACTGATTAAATTGGTTAATAAGTGTGGTATGGATATGTTTTAGCTGGTCAAGTAGAAATGGTCGGGTACGGTAAGGCGCGAGGGAATAGTCACATCGGAAGTAGTTTTTTCTGTAATTTTTAATTGCAATGATTTTCAAATAAGAAAACAAGAAATTATATTGCTTCAAGATGTTGTTATTACATGAATGAAACATCTAATTATTTCGACGAGAATATTTCTCAAAAATCTGTAATAACGAACTAAAAATACCACAAACTTAATGCAACTTTCATTTGTACAGCACTTATTTTAAATTAACACTTTAATAGTTCAAAAACAAATTTGAAATATTTTGACAAATAAAAAAATTAGATTCACGTTGACCCATCACCTCTCTCTAATAACCCATCTCCAGGCCCCGTCATAAAGTCTCAAAGACTCCCATCCCAGGTCCTCGGACCTAATACCCAGCTGCTCATCCAGCCAGGCTTGATCGATGCGAGAGACAAAGGATCTCTGCGGGCCCGAGTAAATCGAGAAGCCGCTATACGCCACACAGCATCGGATCTTCGTGATCTGCTTTATAGCTGCGCGCGGTAGTATATATACAGCAGGGCGCGAGGCTGGCTCTTGCACAAGCGACTCGCCGACTCCTGACACAGTTATAGCCTGGCAGCAACAGGGCGTTCCGAGGAGCAACAGCAGCAGCAGCAGCGGCGGTGGAGATAAAAAGCCCGCGGGAAACGTGAGGCGGCAGCTTGGGATTCTTCTCTCGCAGCGCGATCATAGAGCTGCGCGCTTTTTGCGCCTTTGCCGAACGACGAAACGGCCGAGCGCGCGGTTAATTGGAGCCGTGTAAATTGAGCGGCTCGCACTTAATCAGGGAAAACGTCGGTTAGGCTAGCAGTCCTGTGTCTCGAGAGGTTTTCGTGATCGCTGCGCGGGAGAGAGAGAGAGAGAGAGAAGTGAGAATCGAGGGAAAAAGAGATTATGAGAGAATGCGGCTGGCTGCTTTTAAATTGCTTGTTTCCACTGTATTAAGTAGTTACCGGCTGGATAGACAGACATTCAATCAAAGGATAACTCTCGCTATTACATCGTCATTACCTTTAAACGACGATACACTCATCTCTGTTCATTAAAATTCTACATACATCAGAACATCTCCTAAGGTTCGCGCGTGAGTTTGCAAAAGCTCACTTCCGGCTCTGCGCGCGCTCCTATAGACTCGCGCCGCTCCCGAAGCTGTCCCAGTCCTCGCGCAGCTGTTGACACATCGCGACGATTATTCGTATAGAGCCGCGTAGGCGCCGTAATGATATGGCTTTTCGCTCTTGCGAGCGATGCGCGCGCGCCTAGAATAGAATGCGCCCGCAAGGGACCCGCCTTTAATTCAAAAGGCGGTTGCCGAGCCAGGCGACAATGTATCGACCCTGAGCATCCATTATGACACTATCCTCATTTTCGCAGCGGATTCCTTCTTTCTCTTTCACTTACGAGCGCCTATATGCAAGCCTGCATAACCTTGCGTAATAATGTCGCGCGCAGGCCCATCAGGCATTATTTCAGAAAAGAATCGATTCCTCGCATCGATCGCTGGCATTCCAGACACGCGCATAGATATATTGCCAATAAAGCTCGATTGTCTCGCTTGCCAAAGTGTCGGCGGCTTTTATGGAGACAGCTCCGACAAAGTTCAAAAAGTAACTTCGGCCAACTTTGTTTTCACGAATAACTCGGCCGCAATATTTTTTTCCCTCTCATCGACGATTACGAAGCGGCGATTGCGATTACAGCCGAATCGTAAAGTTCGCAGGCATATTTCGCAGCGAGCCCGGGCGCTTTTTGCCCGAAAGCCGAACGACAATGGCACGCTCCGGTGGTAAAATCGATCGCGGCGGCGGCGGCGGCGGCCGATTAACCAATGAGGAGATGTGTCAATAGGTGCGGATCCCCCCAGTTTCGCGGACCACTGCGCGCCTCGTCGATTTCGTCAAGTCGTAATTTCACAGATTCTTTACTGCTCGCGCGCGCGCGCGCGCTCTCCGATCGTTCACCTTTTCGTTCGAGCGCGCGCCCTCCTTTCCCGCATTTTTACCGGCCGCAGCACTCCAGCTACGCGCAGCTAGTCTTAAATCTTTTTTAATAGCCCGATTTCGGCTCTCGAGAGCACAGGCCTCGCCTCGGATTGACAGCTTGGGATCTTCGCGGCCTTTTTGACATTTGCGAAAAAGGGGCGCTTGCGAAAGAGGCGGGGAGGGCTGCTATATGGATTCTGGTGCCGCAACGCGATGCCGGTCCCTGGGAAAATCTTTTGTAGCGTGTGAAAATGAGAAATGCGCCGGGCTTGGGAGAGCCATTCAGACTGTTTAATTGACAAAAAGGCCTGTAAGAGATGAAAGTTTTGGAAAATGGATGAAAAGTTGAGAAATCGGTAATGCATTTGTGGGGGGGCGTTTTGCGATTCATGCGCTTTTTTGCTTACTCAGATTCTTTCAAAATTTTTCCTTCATTTTTGTCGGATTTTTTTTCACACATATTAATAATCCTCTCACGCTTAAATATTATGTCAGGCCTGCCGATGATTAATCTCCATTGTCTCAAGCTCATTGTATGAGTCTTAAAATATAAATCAAGCACGTAAGCACCAATGAGTTAGCAATAAAAATCTCCAACTCCAATCCACCAGCCAACTCAAATCTCTCAAACGTCCATCCAGGAACCTTCATTTGTACGCTAACGTCGCCATTTTCTAAAAAGCACGTCCCGACAATGTGCGAAGAGTCCGGCGCAGCCGTTGTGGAACGAGACGGAACGAGGCTCATCCTAGAATCCACACTCGGCGCCGGCTATATAGAGGGGCTAACGCGTGCGCGCGTAATGCGCGGAACGTCCGTGGATTGGTCAGCGAGCGCGCGAACGCGTCACCGGTGGGAGGAGCGCGCCAAGAGCTTCTCTATATTCAACGACGGCATATGTGCATATGCGCGCCGAGCATGCATAATACATGCTGCCACCTCTATGGTATTTCGTGCGTGGATGCTGCCTGACGAGAGCGGCTATTTTTCGCCGATTGAGAGATGATCGTTTGTTTGAGAGGTATCGTGTCGTCGGCGGCGTTTTGAGGAATGGTTGGCAGTTACGCGGTAATCGATGCTCATCCGTCACGCGGTTGCTGAGTTTATTTATATGTGGGGAGCTTGGGATCGGTTTGTTTATATCTGGGATTTCTTGGAGAGATGGATTGTGTTTCATTATAGGAGTCGGCGGTTAGCGTCTGAGTGAGATCATTGTTGTGTATTAGAGCTATTTATTTTAAAGAATGTCAGTAGAATGAGTTGGGTATGGTAAGACCGGTGGATTGTGATGGATTTTTTCGTAATTAGCCGCTGGAACGGAACATTAGGAAATATGTTTACATTTCGAATCTGTTAGATTTCCAAGTAAATCTGAAATCGCACTGCGTAATATTTTCCTAAACCCAGTTTTTAGTAGAGCTTTTTGTCAGCCAGTTCCCGATAAATAACGAAACATCAGTATAAACACCGCCTGTTATCGCTACACCTTTTCAAACCAGTCTCCCTCTCCCACAGAAACAGCGTTTCGTAACAAAGCAAATTAATCCCAGAAGCTCAGCTCGGCCATCAACGCGTTAAAAATTCCTCTCTCGCGCGCTCTCGCAAGAATAATGTCATAAAATTAACGAAGAAGCGCGCGCGCAAAAAAACAGAGCGGCTCCCGCAGCTACGAACGAAAGCTACCTCAGCTCGGCAGCCGAGCAAAAAGCAGAGCTCAAATAACAAGGTGATTATTGCTCGCATCTCCCGTGCGAGAGCGGCGAGCGAGCGCGAGAATGCTAATACGGTTTACGAGGAGGCCGCCCGAGATTCCGCGCCGAGCATTCCAGGTCGCCTCGGCGCCCGCAACGCGCCGGCAAGATGAATTCGCACGCTCGGCCGCCGGCGCAGGTGCGACTGTCTCTCTCTCTTTTCTGTCTCGGCACTCGAGCTCTCGCATTGTCGTCGATCGAGTGTATATGTGGTTGGACGAGAGCGAGGGACACTGGTCTGTACTGTTATTTGGAATTGCTTTATTGGGCTGGTGCTGTGGGCGAGATTTTTTTGGTGGGATATATTTTTGAGAATCGGAATTTCGATCTTTTTCATGCGGGTAAATACGATTATGTGAAAGCTAGCTGTTTCCGTGGATACGACTGATTCGATAATGGAAGAGCTGTTGCGTTCTATTTTTAAACTTCTAAGACTGTTAATCTAAAAATCAAGCGGCGCACAGTCAACAATGAAAAAAAGCTGCCGGCAAAAAAGAAATTGAAAAAGAGCCAAGCGAAAAATCGTTATACCAGCCGCGAAGCGTAGAGAGAAAAAAAAGATCGCCTCTTGTCGAGCGCTACAACAATGGGCCGCGCTTATAGGTGGCCAGCTCGCGCTAGAAAGACGAAAGAGACGCGAGCAGCGGCGGCAGCAGCAGCCAGGAGCAGAGATAAAGAGCGGACGAAAGCGAAAGGATCGTTTTTTCGCCCGAGGAACAGTGCGCGCGGCTCTTTGGCCGGCTCAGCCACGCCGTGTCTTTTTTTACGATCGTCGCAATTGTGTGGTAGCGATTAATATCGCTGTCCGGGGGGAATTATATCGTCTTTGAGCGGCCCGAGGGCCTTTAAGCTGGGGCCGCGCGCGTGTCGCAACAGAGAGCAGCCGTATGACGGAGCAGCGCGCCGATGACTCGTGGTACCACCCACCGGCGCCGCCGCCGCTGCTGCTTTTGTGTCCCTAATATCGCCGGGATATCGCTTCGGTAATTATCGGCTAACTGGGCCAGAGAGCTGGCTGCCGCCCTGGCCGATGGGGAAAGTGACAAGTGGCCGCGATGATGCTTTTGCAATGTTTCGATTTTAGATGGGATAGGATAGGATCGATGACGCCGACGATGACAATTATCGAAATATCATTTTTCTTGCGGCTTTCTCGAGGAGCAAGAGCGGCCTTTTGTGCATTGTTTCGAGCCGCTCTGCCGAGAACTAATGGAATGATTAGTGGCCTTTGAAGAGCTTCATTGTTTCCGTGGAGCGGCGTAGATCCGATGTTATGTGTTGCCCTCTCGGCTGGATTAATTAAAAAGTACAAATTAATTTTTCCCTCGCGCTCTCCTACTAATAATCCTTTAAACTTTCATTTATACACTTTTGTAATCGTTTGTGTCTTAAACGTACCCGTCTTACGTCACGCTTTAAAAGTAAATAAAACATATTTATTCCGTAGACGCTGTATGTGCACTCGTTTACAAACAAGTAAATGAATTTATAATGTTACTACACTACTTCCATCAGTGGGACCGTATCAGCTGAATCTCTGAATAGTGCTTATTTATCCGCGTTTAGCTCCAGCCGCACGTGATAACAATAACAGAGAACAGCATCGAAATAAAGCGCGATGTACTTGGCAGCGTCGAAACAATATTTACCCGGCTGCAGCAATGAGCTGGATAGACTTTTGTTCGTTGCGCGCCAGAGGCTCAGTCAGCGGCACTTCCATTTGGAGTAGTAACGTGCGTACACGATTCGCCTATTAAACCTTAGCGAGTAATACTCGGTAATGGGGCGATTCACCGCGAGGCGCAGCTGAAAGCGGATCTAACAAAGAATCGCCGGGCTATAAGGCCGCGACTAATTAAACAAAAATCTTTGATTATTTATTAAAGAATTTGCAGTAGCTGAGCTCGTTCGATTAATGATGTACTACCAGCAAAATCGGCTTCATCCTTATTCGTGCTTTGAAAAAAAAGCTCGAATTTTCGCAAAACCTTTAAGCATCAAAGCGCAAAACATAAAGCGGAAAAATCCTCATAAATCAGCGCTCGCCGACGCATCCGCCGAGGAGAAAGTCTAGCTTGCGCGGCGAATAATTAGACACAAAGTACATAAGGCCGATATATAAAACGAAAAGCCGAGTAAGCGAGAGCGCTACTTCCTCCTCCTATAGCCTGCAGATCTATACGGAGCGCTCGTCGATCGAAAAGGAAAGTGACTCGCTCCGCCGCTGCAGCCTTACGGATGTATCATCCGCGCGCGTGAGAAGAGCTCGCCCGATCTGTCGGCGTGTACACGTCTCTCTGCCGGCGCTGCATAATCCTCGTTTTGTTGTCTATACGGTTAATCATGTACACTTAGCGGGAGGAAGCTCGCGGCTCCTTTTTCTATTACACATTCTTCCCACACGTTTATACATAAGCGCGGACCTTCCCCTCGCTGATGCTCGATTCCGATATAGAGTCGCGCGCGCCTCTGTGTCTTCCGTAATACGCGTGCGCGCCGAGCTGGAAAAGGAGTAGCAGCCGTTTACGGAGAGGCCGCCACCCCGAGAGCTCGCGCTTCCTCATATTTTAGCCGAGAGAGCGAATTCCACGGCGCGAATTATACCGCGCTTCTCGCGTTTCTTTGCCAGATCGTTATCGGCCGATTTTCCGTGCGGCTTGTTGCTACACGTCCGAAGCTGTTGGCTTTCATGGCTAATTTGTATCTACGAGGGGGAATTTCGCGTGTCTCTTTGATTGTGAAAGACGAGAATATGTTGGGATCCGCGGACGGAGTGGCGTTTATTTGAATGAGGGGAGATAAAATGGAAGGCAGCTGACATACTCGAGAAGCGGCGTAACGAGCTACGCGCCGAGACTACCCGCCTTCGGGACTTACGTAGCTTTCTATGCCTGCGATTTAAATTGGTTTTGTTATTCCAATGCTAAATCAAATAAAATAATTGTCAGTTCGCTGGCGGGTTGTTACTTAAAGCGCGCTCCTTCCTTTAAATTCGGCTTAATTGATCCTATATGCATATTCTTCAAAGCGAATCGTTAAAAAGCCATCGGAAAACATCCGCAAGGCTACATACTCATTCCCTCCAAATCAGTCCTTAATCCAATCATCTCATTAACCGCGCGACAAAGACGTCAGCTCGCTCTATTCATAGCCGCCTTATAGCAAGCGCGTCATCCGCATCGATTACACAAAGCAGCTCAGCATCGATGACGACGCCGAAGATCCGCAGGTGTATAGCTCGATCGCGCGTCCTCGCTTCGTCGATCGCGCAGAGTCGCGCGCAATATCTGGGAAAGGAATGACCCGTATTCGCACCTGCGCTGGGACACAGCGGCGGCATATAGCCTAGCTCATCGCCTACTCCCTAACGCGTCTCTATATATATTCCGCTTTTACAAACACGGAGTTCCTCCTTGGTGAAAAGGCCTTTGAGAGTCCATATAGGAGGAAGCGCGTGCACGCGCGCATACATGTATATCTAGTATTTAGCCGATAATGGCCGGGCTCCCTCCCGACGGCTAATGGACTACGGAGAGTTGCCAATGATTGATTCATCGTTAGAGCCAAGCGCTCCTCTCTTTCCCAGACGCAGGCGAAAAGCATAGCGGCGCTGTGGAACTGTAACAGGATGTATCTGCATATAGGATAATGTGGCTATCGGGCTCGCGCATCGCGCGCTCGCAGGGTGGAGTCTCGGTTTCTTCGATTCAGTTTTACTTTCTACGCGCGCGCAGCTAGCTAGATCCCTACTCCTTTTAAGAGAGCACAAAGGAGGTGGCCGAGCTCTCTGCGCGGAGAGTGGGAGAAAAAGCTCGTCGATCGAGCTTCGCTCTCGTCGGCTTGCTTTTTTCTCCCTGCGCACGAGCTCTCCGCACGTGTGCGCCGGAAAGAAGGCTGCCATAAACGAGCAACTAGAACTTCTATACTCGCGCATACATATACATACGGAGCGAGCGAGCGAGCGAGCGAGAGAGAAAAACGGAGCGCGCAAGCAGGGTGGGGCTCTACGCTCGCATCCGACTTGGTCGTTTTCAGTTTCACTTTCTAAACGCTCTCCCCACCGCCGGGCTGGACGAGCAGCAGCCACCGACCGCCCTACACTGCTATTCTGACTATTCATTCCGCGCCGAGCGACTGGGCCCGTTATACGCTCGCGCGCAAAGCCTTCGCCCGACGCGCTCGCTTCCTGCCCCTCGCTTCTGCGCTTATTCAGCAGATTTTTTCACTTTTTTTTTCTTTTCCATCCCTCCCACTCCGCACACGCCTTTTTCTCTGTTTACTTTTGATAATTGCCGGTTGTTCGATATACGAGAGAGCTGGGTGGATGATGAGAGCGAATCGTTGTGCTGGCTTGGATATGAGAACTGAGCTCGCTCATTGTTTTAGCTCTACTTTCGGACGCGCGCTGGATTTAGTAAGTTGTAGGACTGGCCGAGTGCGGCTGACAGTAAGAAGAACTACTATATTTCACGCTTTTCTACACTGACGTCTCAGATATAGGTATAACGCACTGAGAAATGGACGTCTCGAGCAGGAAGTACGATTCACAGCTGGATACACGGGCCGTTCTTTATAAAGTCATCAGGAGTTGTTTATAGGATCCAGAGGACGCTCGAGTAATTTTTTCCAATTAATCAATATACTCTCTTGCCTCATACATATTTACGAAAAAGCGCTGAAATCCATTACAAAAGCGAGCGCGCGCATAAAAAGCGAATAATCGAAGCCTCGGAAAAAGATATAACGCGCCTGGGCCATTGTTTACGTGCCGGCGCGTATGAAGAAATAAAACACTTTCAAAAGCCATAAATCCGGGGCAAAAAGAGCAGCCCGAGCGTTCCTCCTTTTTTCTCTCTCTCTCCTCTTCCTCCTGGACCGCTATACGGAGAATTGATCGCCCGGCAGTACATAAATGATGACGTCGGGAGACGGACTACCGCGAGCACGTAGACATAGACACACAATGTAGCCAGGCTCTCCCCTTTATCGCGCCTGCTCTCTGCCTCGGCGAGGCTAGATCGCTATCTCGGCTGCATCTCGGGCCTGCAGATAGGATCGAAGTGCCTAGAATCCGACACAGGAAGCCGCTCGCCTCGCAAAAAGTCCTACGCGCCGAGATTTCGTCAGAGAGGCTGAACGATCAGGAACGCGTGAAATCGCGCGGGAAATTACAGATTACGAGAGCGTCACATCGGTTTCGGCACTTCGGCGCACCGATCTCTTACGATATACACGCCGGGACAGCGGTGAAATGCAAAAAAAAAGAGCAAGCTACATCGGTTTATACGCTGTCGGCGCGGGGAAAAATCTGCGGTCGCGCGGCTGGATAGCTACAGATTTAAAGGCTCGTTGGCCGGCGGCGCTCAGACGTCCTAAAAGTTAACGGCGAGGATAAAGATGCCGCTCGCGCGATTTCGTCAAGCCGTTTATAGGGCGTAGTTTACATGAAACGGCCGTTCGTACGCGTCGGTAATTGGCCTCTCCAGAGAGCGGCGACTTTCTTTGCTCTCTGGACCGAGCTTGACAATCGGCCGAGGAGAGAGAGAGACTCGATTTCGTTATTTATTTTCGCGATCGCTGCGCGCTCGTTTTCCTTTCTTTGCTCAATCCGAGAAAGTTGGAGAGCAAGAGCGCAGCGCACACCTCCGAGAGACGCAACGATGCGTTTCGCTCGACTAATTCTTCTTCTTGTCACGCATCTAGCGCTCCGGGTGATGCAAAGCTTTGTCTCCTTTTTTCTGCCCGACTTTTTTTTCTTCGACTTACCGACGAGCAGTTGGGAAAACGGTTTTAATGCGCGCCCGATTGTCGTGTGTAACAGTATATCTCTCGAGCTCTATGCCGAAAATGCCGAGTAATAAACGAGAGAGGCGAAGAAAAAAGCGGCCGCTCGAAAAATCCTCTAGAGCGATTACCGGAGCCAAGCTGTGTGTATCGAATCTTGAGTAATTAAAGCGCCATCGCCGCAATGAGATTGGTTTTTGCGTCGCGCGCGCTCGCTTATTACCGGGGAATGCGACCATCATCTCCTCTATCCATCCACGGCGCCGCGGAATCCCGGCCTTTATGGCGGATTATCCGATTTCGCGGAAATTTCGCAAAAACCCGGCGCCGTTTTGAATTCTGAGCGACTTCTCTTTCTTACAGACGATCGTCGCTTAAAGATCGATCGATCGATCGCGCAATCGCCGGGGGTAATTAAATATGACGAATATAGAGCAGCTCCCTTTGACTTTCGCCGCGCTCTGTTGCGAAGGCTTTTCCACACCCTACACTACCTCGGCTTGAGAGCGAAAGAAAGAGAGATCGAGGAAAATAAAGTGTGCATGAAAAGAGAGAGAGAGAAAAGCCGACTGAATCTCGAGGCGTTGTCGAGAGGATAACAACGGCGCAGAGCCGAGCGCGGCGTTTGTTTCTCGTTCGTTAATGAATTCCCATATACATCAGCGGGAAGGGCCGGCTGTGTCAATCGCCGATTGCGAATGTATTATAATGCGATATCGAAGTCGATATCGCGCCGAGCGCGCGCTTTCGTTTATCTGCTGCGAGACTTTTGCGACTCGGCGCGCTCGTTATTGTTTTTATATGAAAAATGCGAAAAAAAGCCGTTTGACGATCTCGCGAGCTCGCCGAGAGCAAGTATCTTTTAATCAGAGACTCACGACCGGAGAATTAATTGTGCCTGCGTTAACGGACTGGAGAGCTTTTGTTCGTTGGATGGGGGATTCGTTTCACAACTGCGCCGAGATGTGAATAATAGAGCCTGGATGAAAGTGGCAATTGTCGCCAGGAAATTTTGTCACTCTTCGATTGGCTGTGGAAAATAGACGCGGCTTTAACGAACCGATATTATTCTTATGATGTATGAAGCTTGGTTTGGAGAGTGAAATATCGGCGCGTTTGACAAAATTTGCAAGTCTAATCTTGGACTGCTAAAATTGCTTTCCAGCTAAATTATTATCTGGCTGCGTTTCTTATCATTGATATAAGCCATTATTATGCCACGGATCAATTATGTCACTTAGCTGGAAAATTGACTTTCTCAACGCGACTACTGGCCGGCGTTTATGGCTATTCTTAAATTATTCAGAACGGCTTTATTCCACTTCGGTATCCCGAAGAATGCGCAAACCACCTTATCATTCGGAGCGTAAATATTATTCGTGGAAATAATCACCTACTTAAAATAAAATTGGCTTCGAAATTCCTTTCTTAATGAAGAAATCAATTTCAAAGGCACGAGCATCCGCCCATGATAATCTAGCTAGGTGGCGAAGAGTATAAAATGCCAGCTTAAGGAGGGGCACTCGATCGGCCGAGACGCGCTCGTTACATAATAAAATATTTGTCCTGCAGATCCAGCGATGCGCGAGCGCGTTTGTCTCTTTCCCGCACGCGCTTAAAGGTGTATACTCGCGAGTTATTATGTAACGCCCTCGTACCGCGAGATCGCGCCCATAAAGCCATTAAACGCAGTGTTCTGCGTGTATGTGTTGACAAAGTTGACGTATAAAGATTCTAGGTGCGACATCGAGGCTCTTCTTTATGCGATCGAGAAAAAATCGGATGCATCCATTTTGTTTGTTAATGAGTGCTAGTCATGTTTCTGCTCTTCTTAGTAACAAAATTATTTCAATTATTTAATAAATCAAATTTTGTTATTAAAATATGCATCACATAGACATTTTTACATCTTAAAAAATTCCTTACATTTTCTTACTTTAAAATTTCCTTAAATATATCTTCAGAAACAACGCACTTGTTCCCTATCCACACCTCGCATCCGCTCCTACCAATAATCCACAGTACCCACCTCATCCATCGTAAATCGTCTCTAAATTTCTCAATTTCTCCATCCAACCAACAAAATTTCGCTATCTCGAGTTTCGTTGCTCGCGCTTTCCGCGTGCGGCGGCGGCGGCGGCCGATTGAAAATCGGCTCGGCTCCGAGACGTTACGCGCTGCTGATAATTGACACGCAGCCCGGCGATAAGTCGGCACAATTAATACGCGAGCACTCCTTATAAAGGAGAAAGTGCGACTCGCCGATAAAACGGCAAGCCCGCGCGCACGGTGAAACGTCTTTCGATATTATTCATGAATCGGACGTATATAATCCGCCGGAGCCGAACGCGGCTAGGCCTAGCGTAGAGCGTAATGGTGAATAATTGGCGACGATCGCTTATGCGTTTAATGAAGCGTAATTTCGAGCGAGGATACGTCCGTAACGTTTTCTTTTGCCGCGCCGCGCCGAGTTTCCTTTCGAGATTGCCTGGATTTAAGCTTTTTTGGCTTATTAATAATACGCTTGCTAGAGAGAGAGAGATTTCGTTTATATTGAGCGCTAGATTATCAGCGGTAAAAATTTCAGGCTTAATTGCACAGGCTCGCTATTTTGCAATTTTAAATTATGAAATAAAATAGTGCGCAGCCGAATGATATAATCTGTTTTCTTTTATGTCTAAATGATACGGAATGAAATCATCGAGTATTTTTAGCCCGAATGTTTCCACTGTATTTTCATTTTTTCGATCGGACTGCCAGTGTCCTTCAACCTTTTTTTTTTTTAACAAAACCATAAAACCTTATCAAAAAGCATTCACAAATCCAATAAACAGCAGGATATCATTGGTCACTCTTATGAAATCACCTCAACATTCCAGCTCAACCTCGCGAGTTCGCGGAAAGAATAAGAAAGCTCGCGCGCCTCAGCCGCGACAAAGAGCTTGATTTTCCAGCGATGACCGCAGCGCACTCGCGATTGTATACACGCTTACAGCCTTGATCGCCGCTTGGCCATCTGCAGGCCGAGCTATATGGAAGGGGAAAACGCGGAATCGCAAAAGGGCGCATGAGGTCAGAGCGCGGTTCGCCTTAAAAAGTGAGCGCGCGCTGCTCTGAGGACGCGTGCGTGACACACAATGGCCAAGTGAGAGAGAGGCATACCTGTCCGACGCACACGCACCTGGACTGTGGAGTGATGCATAGGAGCGCTGCGTTTCCTGCATTAGTATATCATTTGCATCCTCTCGCGCGAGCGCTGCATCTATCTCTCATTATCTGCCTACACGGGCGTTATGAGGCCTGTCTAGACTCTCCGGGCGCGAGCAACCGAGCCTTTGAATTATGGCGCGCTTTCGCTCACGCAACGACTCACCCTCACGGCGCGGCTATCGGCAAGCTTCTACGGCGAGCGCATCTACTATCCTCGTAATTTCTGAGAAATCGGACTGCGCCAGAGTAATTTTAGTATTTTAGAAAAGCAAAGTTTAGACCTACCGCGATTTACAACTCGGAAATCCTCGTCAGGGAGTATCCGCGAGGTCAAGCTTTTACAGCTCGGGTCAGCATAGCAGCCAGGTTAAACGTGCGAACGGCGAAAATAAAGTAATCAATCAGTCGCGCTCGCGGAAGCTGAATAATTCGATTAGCGCTGAGAAAAGTCCGGCACATTTTCTCCTAATTCTCGCGTCCGCGCGTACTACTCTCGCTCGTTAAAAGCGCAAACGCAGCGACTATTCCGCGTCGTGTTCCCCAACGGACTCTGGCGCTTAACGAGTACACACACCGAGAGAGGCCATTTGGATTTTTAAATGTCGTTATGGCTCGCTCTTCCCTCGGCAGTCGCGCATTGACGATCGGTAACTGCACGCTGCGAGGAGGGAAAAAAGCTGCCGTTGAAAGCCACTTTTCTGCAACTTTTTCCACCGACAGCGAACACGATCTCTAATTATGTTCGCTTCTATTAATAGATCGAAATATGGGTTTATTATGCGCGCCTGTGTTTATTAGAGGCGGCAAGAAAGATTATTAAATTTTAGCGAGTGCCTCGCCGGAGCTGAGTTGCGAAAGAGACGGCTAAAGGAATCTTTCATTCTCACAAGTCTGAGCGAATGTAGAGGCGCTCGAGTGACAGCTCGCTTTTAAGAAGATCCCGCGCGGCTTGACGGCGTATAGAGCGAGGATAAAGCGGCGCTCGGGACTAACGAGCGTAACTAACTGTAGGCTTTACGAGATTGGCTTCATAAAGCCGCGGCATGTGAGAACAAGCGCGTGTGTGACAACAAATTGTCGGATCGTTGTCGCGCCGTCGAAATAGAATAAAAACGGAAATAAACCGGGTAATTATGGCAGGGGTTAGCGTTTGAAAAATGTTACGGGCGTGTAATAATCGTTCATTAATCGCTCATTAAGGCGAGCGAGAAAGCCGTAATGCCGCGTAAAGCGCAAAACTCTCGTAAAAGATATACTTTATTAGCGCGGGGCACAATAAACTTTTGTCCTGCAAGGCGAGCTCTGCGAGTTTTAGAGGATAGGAAAAAGAAAGGGGCGCGGTGAGGTATACGTGGGCTAAACGTCTCTGACCCGCTTTTCGGTCGCTTCGATCGAATCCCTCAATAAATCTTACTCGCGAGTGGGAGGGAAAAATGTGGACGGTTTATGGTCGCACCTTTGGGTGTAAAGAAAGTAATGGTACTTGTTTCAAGAGTAAACACGTATTTGATTCTGCAGAATTCTGTTGGGGATCGCGAGTGTGAAAAGGAGCGAACAAAGCTTGGAATACCGATCTATTGAATCAAAGCATCATAGACGGTTCACTGTATTAATCAGTCAGTCAAACAAAGTATTTGAGACAAGTGTACGATTTACGCTTCTGATTAATACGCTGCTTAAATTTCTTCAAATCATAAAATTGTCATAGTCGGGTAAGAAAATTTTCTAATAATTTATTAACATACAGAAATTTACTGCCGCTTCTCGCTTAAATTATTCTCCGAGTCCAATCATACTTTACCTCTTAGACGACGAGCTAAATGTAATATCAATAATAATCTTATAATTATGTATCATCGCTCTCTGATGGATAATTTATGCAAAAACCACGTCTAACGAATCCCGGCTCGCTTCTTATTAAACCATAAAATCGGCAAAGAAAGTTCATAGCCGTAAAGGCGCATTCCCCGGCTAATGAATGGCTCGGCGCGCGTCATTGAAAAACATTAATAAAGCCAGAATATTTCAGGCAGGCCACTATCCGCTAAATTCACCTACTCCAATATACATTAGACTCGCGGGCTCATAATGCTCAGATTAATCCCCAGATTAGCAGCTGCATCCTCGGCATACCGGTTTCATGCGCCGCGGCTCCCTGAACTCGCGAGCTTCCATATGATAAACTATATGCACGCGCCTCTGTGCGAGAGGTCGAGTACACATCTCGAGGGGGAGCTAGGACGCATTTCCAGCATACATCGACAGCGTAAAGCCAGCGTGATATCTTCATGCGCGCGCCACGCGAAATAACTGGCCGATAAATCATCCGGCGGTTAATCCCGTGAGCGCCTCTAAAGTCGCGGCAAGTTACGACGCGGAGTTGGCTGTGTGTGCGTTTATAACCCAAGCGTCTCGAGGAATCCTCCTGTATATATCCAAGTTCAGGTTCGCGGCGAGCGAGCGAGGTAATTGCGCCGTTTAGCGGGCGAGCTTCTTGGGCGAGCTGTGGAATTTTCGCGAGAGCCGGGTTTTTCGCTGGAGGAGACGGGATGAGGCGCGAGATTACAGTAATATTGTGGTAGCTTAATTTCTATGGCTGCTGAGGATTGGATTTAACGTTAAGGTGGATGATGTGTGAGTTTGCATTTGAATATTTTAGTTTTGACTTTTTTAAAATATGTAATAGCTCATGAGCAGGAAATACATCACTTAAACATAATCATTCAAATTTCTTCTTTTTCTAACTGGAAATTAATTAGGAGCTAAGTAAAAAATTAGGATTAAATAAGTTATTTGAATCAATCGAGCAACTTGAAAAAGTTATGTAACTTTGAATTATTATTACCTCCAACTTACAGAAAATTTGAAGCAATTAGATTTTTTCATTTTGAATGTGTATAGCTCCATTGTTCCTAGTCTCTCGACTTTGTAGCTTGATTGACGTGAATAGCTTGACTTTCTGAATAACTCGAGAAGTATTAACTACTGAAAAAAAATCAAGTGCTTGAATCGAATTCAATTTTTCGAGTACACACACACACTATTAGCTGTAACAAAAAAAATTTACGCAATAATATACAAGTTAATACATTTTAAGTAATCATAATATTGCTACTGTTCTGTAAAAGTACATTATACAATCGATCGATGCATCGCAAGTGATAAACTTCAAACTCGATTGCTTTTAGAAAATAACTTATCCAGTTTAAAAATAAAATACATTAATTGTTTTACAAAAAGGCCGACGAAAACATACTTAACAATCTTGTAACAGCTCGTCAATCGATAAGAGCCAGGACAGTCGGTGAAACTTCGGAACCTACAATATATATATATACAAATGTTTTTGTCCATTTTTATGCACAATACACATGTCAAGTTCCATTAAACAGTAGCAGCTACACACCAAACCAGCAGTTCATTACGTAAATAAACTTTTTAGAAAAGCACGCCAGCCGATCGAATCCAGCCGTGTCATAAGCCCGCTCCGCACGAAGATCGATAGCGCAGCGCTCGTGCCGATCTCGACACTCTTGTCAATCAAATCCGTACGCATTTACATCGCAACCGCATAAACAGCGATCTACAGCTGCACAGGTGCGCCTTTTCGAAATCCACGTCCAAAAAGCCGGTTCAGCGATTTCTCGAGGCACCCTCGCCATAATTCATAATTTATCGAGCGAGCTAGAGTTACTATCGCTACCGATTATCAAGCCTCGATAAGCAAAGCTCTCTGCTCATCCGTATTTTTCAAGCTCGCGCTCTTTGGCAGATGCCCTCGCGATAGGCTAGCTCTCTTCCTTTTAATCGTCTAAGGCCGTTCCGTTATACCGATCCAACGATGCATCCTTGCTGCTCGCGCGACCGATAACCGCTTATCTCTTAGCGTCCGAGCACCGGCTTCTCGCGTCCATACTAGTTTCCCCTCTCTCTTTACGCACCGCCGATATCATAACTCCGATACACATCGCGCTCTGCAAAAAAAGCTCCCCTTAACCGCTTTGTATACGCCAGTTTTTCAGCCCGGATTTACATGTGTGTACACAGCGGCTCGATACCTTTTACATAATGCGACGTGTCAAATGTATCGCCGGCGTGTGTGTGCGCATATGTGCGTGACCCGCGCGCGATAATCTCGGGCAGCCGCGCGCGCGGCACTTAATCGCGGCAGCGGCGAAAGAGACAAGTGCACGCGGAAACGCGCGAGCGCCTGTATATTATGCCCGCGGACTACGCCCGCGATAACGAAATAACGAGTTTTAATTGCGAAATCGGATAGGTTAAGGGGGGGAGAGAGCGCTAAAATATACCGTCCGAGAGTAATTTGGATTAACGGTCTCTCTGCCGGAGTGCTTTTTCTTTTCGCGGAGAGCCGCTTCTGCGCGTGTCGCGCGCGCTATCTTTCTCGGGCTTACATAATAAGCGCGCGGGCATTAGTGTCGTTGGCTTTGTTGCGCGGCTAGCGTGTGTTTATTAATGGCCGGGCTGAGAAGCTGTGGCGATGCTGCGGGATCGTTATGGATAAGAGACAGGGGAGAAAGCTCGGGTTTTTTGCGGGGGGTATTCTATTTTGAGATCGGCTGAAGAGTATTGGATTAGATATAACCGATTTTTAATTAAAATCGTTCTCGAGTGGTGAAAAAAATTTAATGGAAAATCGAGAGGAAAAAAGCAATCGCGCGCAGCCATCGGCGTCTTATTTTTTCTCCCGGGTCCCTTTACTCTCTCTCGGAAAAGTGTGTCAAAAGTCCTTTCCAGCGCGTACGGCCAGGCGCACGATTTTATCACTAGCGCCAAGTCCTGTCTCTCGGGCGGGTCCCGATTTTTTGCCTTTGCGCGCGTACACAGCCGATTGTCGAGGCGTGCAAATGAAGCAATTGAAGTCCAAAGCTCGCCGGCTCTAGGTATATACCCACATCCTTGCAGTCCTCTCTCTCTTATACTGCAGGCTGCCGGGCGCGCGAGCATAGAATTGATTAGCGCTCGCTTGGAGAACGAGCGAATGAGAATGGAAAAGAAAGGTGCATATATGCCGAGCGCGGACCGGTCAGGTCCGTGCAGCAGCAGCGGCAGCAGCTAGAGCTGGCACACGTATACACACTGTGGGGGATTGCGAAATCCCGAGCGTCGCGCTCGGCTCCAGTGTGGGTGTTATCAGGGCGCGGGGCGTGTCCCCGCTGCCGTTGCAACGTGACTCCGTTTTTCTCTCCTCCAGCGGCTGCTCCCCGCTCTCTCGGCTCTCTCGGCTTGTCTATTACCACATGTGCAGAGTTTTGCGCGCGTTTCCGTCCGTGCTGCTCACAGCTCGCTACGTGTATATAGCTATATGTATACAAGCTACACGCGCGGAGGAGAGAGAGAGAGAGAGAAGAGAAAGACAGGGAGGTTATCGGGATAACCCTTTGGCTTCGTTATTCACGTTCGAGCAACGCCTCTTCCTGGCGCTGCTGCCAAGACGTACACACGTAGCCGCGATTCGTTCGAGCTGTGTTGCGCGCGCGCGCGCCTCTAACTTCCTCGAGACACGCAACTTTTCCGCGAGCGAGGGGAGATCGATTGCCTTTATGTTTATTAGCTAGCCGAGCGCTGCTTTCACGAACATTTTCGTACGGTTGTTCGCTCGGTTCGCGCGGGCTCGAGAAAGCCGCTCTCGCTGTACGTGCGAGGCTTTTCTTGCTCGATACTCTTCCAATAGCGTCGCTCGGCCCCTTTTTTACCCGATGCGTGCCTACATAGCTGCAGCTCCTTTACGAAACAATCTTGAGGGGGGGCTAAAAAAAGGCGAGGAACGGACGCGGCGACAAAAAAAGGGCTACGTGATAACGGGCCGCGTTTATTACGCTATTTATTACGCCAAGATCCAATAGACATCGGCTATCCTTTTTTCTGTAATTAAGGCCCAAACCTAGCCATTGTCCGGCTCTCGCGCGCGGTCCTTTCACTCCCAGTTTCGGACTACCGCTCGGCTTTTTCCAGCGAGCTGCTACGTGCGCCTGCTGCCGAGTCATTCCAGGCAATATAGCGAGATTAAAATTAAAATCACGGCGAAGCGACCTTTTCCCCGGGCGAGCGCACGGTGGCATTGTTTTGGGCCCCCCGCCCATTGTTCTTCCGCCGAAAACAGTGTTATTTTTGAGGATGAATAGGAATCCGGAGCAGTAGGCCAGGGTCTCGTATTCTGATGCTTGTGCAAGATGAGCGCGCTTATAGAGAGAGTTATCTCTCTCGTTCTCTCTGGGAGGTAGCTCGCGCGAATATAATGTTTTTTTTTTCTTAGGCCTTCTCCTTCTGGGGAAACGTATAGAGTGGCGCTTTTCGACAAGTCGCAAGAGCGTATATACTTTCTAGAACTGAGGCGGACGTGCGCGTCGTCGCCCCCTGCTTAATGCGAGCGAGCGCGTTCTTTTGAGCATATTAAAGCGAAGTTTTCGTAAAACTAAGTGTGGGATGAGAATCTGGCGGCGCTTTCAATGGCTTTCGTTAAAATCATCGTTATTATCAAAGGCGGGAGGATGGCTTGAGTCATGATTTACGTAATTTGGCGCATGCGAGCCATCTTAATTCGACATCTCGGCTTCCAAGGAGCGATTATGTCGAGAAATAGTTTCACGAGAGATAAGCTCGGAAAGCACAAACGTTACAAAAGAAACGTTCGTACCAGCCAATCCGGCGCGTGCATATATCGGCTTTTCGCGTGGGCGTTCAAAGTTCGAGTCGCATCGATGAGGCCAACTCGACACGAGAAAGACAAACACGTATACACACACATGGAACAGAGCGCACGTAGGGCAATCGCATGCGCTCGGTCACGGCTCTCACAGCCTCTTCTTCGTCTCGCTCTCTCGTGTATTGTGTCGCACTGCTATCGAGTCCTCGCGCATATACACGTCGAGAGAGCGACACACGAGGCCGATCTGCATAATTCTATTCGCGCTCGCATATTGCGCAACCCGTCTACGCCGGCTCCTCGCCCCGCGATTACTCGCATCTAGAGCTGCGCGTGTATATACGCTTGATATAGTTGCGAGATGCTCGAAACGAGTTTGCGATTTTTAGTATCAGCGATACTTTTTTTTTCCTCGAGGATGAAAACGCGTCTTTGGATTCGCGATAAATAATGCTTTTTGCGTGATGGTATGGGTTAACGATGTCTTATCTATGCAACGATACGACTGGATGTAAGAGCCGAGGATACAGGAGAGCTATAGGAGCGCGATGATACTCCTATTTCCTTGAAGCTCGCTCTGCGAGAGCGCACCTTTTACGCAACGCGGCACTGTAATTTGTCTTCTGCCTTAGATTTTTTCGCCTTGATCGAATCAGGTTTTTTTCTTCGGCTTCTCTCGCTGCTCGGGCGTAGCCGTGGAGATGTATTAACTTTTATCAAGGAGATCGTATTATTAGTTGGCGCGTGTTGTCTATGAATATTTTACGGTGAAATTTCAGGCGCTCGCTGATTTATCGTTTGTTTTCAATTTCAAAATAAATTATTTCTCGATTAATACGTATTACGCCTTCATTGTTCAAACGGTAAATCACCCGGGCTTCTTTCTAATCCTGCTCGACAAACAATTTAAATCAAAGAGCTGGCTCTCTCGATCGCAAATTAGAAACAGAAACTGCGCGTACACGCAAAAAGCACCTCTCACGAGGAGAGCGACTTTTGCCTACACATAGACTATCGACTCGCCTGTAATATCCGGGAGGATGCCGCAGCTGCGCTCTTGACTGTATCATGCAAATATCAAGGCATCGTACATACGTAGCTACACAAGCTCAGAGAGTGCATTATAAGAAGGGTACACACACACTCTTAAGCTCGGCTCTCTCGTTGTTCCGTATAGCAGGCGTGTATGTGCACACGTGTGCGGCTCTTGTGTATAGAAAGTCCGCCCACTGCGTGACACGACCGCGACGATCCGCCTCGGATAAAGAGCGGTGCCGCGCCGAGCGACTTACGGTCACGATCGCCACGCCAGAGTCTGCTATTCAGTGAGGAGAGACGGGGCCAAGATGCTTCCTGATATATCCGAAGCCGGGACGTTGGGGATCTTTATTTCCGGATTGTAAGCTGCGTTTGTTGCTGGGTGAAATGAATCTGCTTCGTGTGTTTTCAGTCTTGTAGTTATTTTCTAGAATGGGCTCGATGTGTTATGAATATTCGAGTTTCTGAAGCGTATGGAGGATTATGAAATGTTTGAGATGTGTATCGGTTTGATGACAGTATTAAAGATGAATTCCCGCGTAATGGCTTTGAAAATGTACACACGGCGAACTCGATCAAACAGCCGCTTACAGGAGCTTTAATTGAATTTTAATAACGAGCTTTCCGAGCGAGTTTCTCATTACCAATGAAAAGAACATCATATGATAGAGGAGCTATTGCAAGATCGGAGCGATCCATCATTCTCATCAAAGTTCATCCATTACACTCCTCTCCCATTCAATACCTCGCACGCGCACATACGCGTACACAAAAGCTCAGCTCGACTTTGGCCTTTGGCTCCTCCGACACGGATGTAAGAACGAGGTTCGCACTCTGTATATATACGTCTATCCCTCGGAGCCTCTCGCTCCTACACCCAGTCCCCTTTGCACACAACAACAGTAAGACACTAGAGAGAGAGAGAGAGAGCCTAGTTGAATAGTGATGCAACTCCGAACTCCGCCCCAGTTACCCATACATAAACACACACACTTATAGTGTTCCGGTCGCGGAGATACCAACACACAGAGAGCCGGGGATTTGCTCTCTCTCTCCCGAGAGCGCAAAGATAATGTATAAGCGCTCGCCCGCCCGGCGCTTGCCTCTATTCATTATTTCGCTAAACGCCCCGGCTGCAACCAAGGCCGCTCGTGCGCTATATACCGCAGCCAGCGATTATATTGTTCCGAAATATCGATCCGCCGGCGGGGCGAGTGCGTAGCTGCGTGCTTTATTGCGTGGAGGGTAGGCGAGAGATCGCTTTTTAATTCGATCGATATCGATCGGGCGAGCACGCGCGAGCGAGATTTATCAGTGACACGCGCGCGCAGGCTACCGCGCGCGCGCGGCTTCCAGGGAACGATTTGCCTTGGTAATCGTCATTAATAAAAATTTAGCGATAGTATAGTTGAGAAACGAGGCTTTAGTCGACGTGGAAAATGTGGCAAGGAATTATTGTAATGGAAAATTAATTTGATTGCCGCAAGAGTCAAAAACATTTATTGCTGCCCTAGAGCGCATTAAAATAGTGTAAAAATTACGCTGAGAGGTGTAAAACATTTTACATTCTTCGAAAGGATAGCAATCTAACACTTTTGAATGCTCATCTCGAGCATAATGGAGGAACTTTTCCCACATAAATTTTTCCCATTAATCTTTTCATCTGCGCATAATACAAATCTCAATCATCTCTCGCTCTCACCACGAGGAAGCGCCTAAACCTATCCGCTCTCGGCAGCCTGCCGCGTAGGCGTTATATTCTCCACGTATATATACACACACCATAAGCCAGAGAGCCGTGGCCAGTGGAAAGCGCGTGCTGCGGCCGACGTGCATCGGCTCTCTGCGGCCGCGCGAGCCCAAGAATTTAGCCTTATAAATCAGCAACATGACTGCGCGCCAAGCAGCCGCAGCCGCCACACCTTTCCCTTCTTGGGGCAATCACGAGTCGTCGTCACCGAGGCGCTATCTCGCGCCCCGCGCGCTCCTATATGCATCCCCGAGCCGGACGGTTACGTCGCCGGCCCTAGGCGGCTGCTCTCGGTTTCGTAAATCTGCCGATTTTTCTTCTTCTTTTTTTTTTTTGCTTTCAGACCGCCGATGTGTACGTCCGAGAGATCGACGGAGATGCTGATTTAATGGCTTTCGAGAGGTCGTTGCACTTCCTGAACGGGGAGGAGAGAAGATGAGAGTGAGTTGGGTCGATGTTTTGCATTGGGCTGGTTGTGTTTTGGAGGAGAGTTTTGCATGTTTAGTTTAATGCACGCGCCGATTTGAATCGGCGCGTGAGAATTGAGTTTTTCTAGTCAATAATTGCTTAGGTGTACGAATAGAAAACTCACACTCGTGATGCCGGTACACTGCTTGTATATAGTTTCGGAGTCTGTCTGTTCTAAAATTTCGACTTTATCATCCGATCTCCTCCTCGGAATATGCAAATATATGAAAATCCGACGATTTTAATAATCGAATTAATCAAGCCCGAGATTTTCGAAAGTCAAAACAGCCGGGCGCGTCCTTCCTGGTGTAAATTTAAAACAAAGTCAGGCCCGAAACTAAATTAGAGCGAGTAGCAGACGGGAGATGTAACCGTTCGATCGGTTCGCGGTGCAGCGCGCGGCAGCCAGAAAACTACTTTCCAAAAACATTTCTGATAAGATCAAACGCTCATTCGTTCCCCATACCATTACGTAAAAGCATCCTCTAGCGCCCTGGACGAGCGCTGGAGTTTCGGCGCCAAGAGAGATTCCTCATCTCTCCACAATGCTAGAGGAGAGAGGGAGAAACCGTGGCTACGGGCTAAATTACGAGGCGCGCGCGCGCACGAGTAATTTGATGTAAAACTGATCGATTCGAGTTCGGTAACTGCGCAGCCGGGGGCTCTAATCGTGAGTCGTCCGAAAAGGCATTTGCATAACGTCACTGCGAGCACCAGGGTAATGGGTATATAGGAAAAGGAAGAAGAGAGCGCCCTGAGCGCACCTCGAGAAAGTCTATAGGCGTAGACGCGGGACTGGCTAAGGGAGGCAATTTGCTGCAAACCAGTCGATGCCTGTGTGTATATGCTTTGACCTTAGACAAAAATTATTTACCGTTCAGCGTACCACCTTTTTCGCGGCCGAATAGAATGGATAATTTATTGTCTTCTTGCCCTCTATAAAGTACCTAGCTTCGAGCGAGCTCGTTCGGTAAAAAGCTGCGGACCCCTTGAAAGTATTTCTAATCAGGGCCATTACTAATAGTAAACGTAAAAAAGTTTAGCGGATGCCGAAATGTTTTTGATTTTGAAACAAATAGTTTTAAACAAGTTTTGAAATTTTTTCGAGCCACCAAGACGCATACATATTTAAAGCCATATACAGCAACACGAGACTCCAGAGACACAAGCCAGCACCTCTCTAAACTCATAATGGCACCGATTACCCCGATTTATTAAGATCGATAAAAATTCCATCGGGAACTAGAGCGGCGCCGCTCTCCTGTCACTCTTCCCGAAAATTCTCCCAACTTTGAGCAATCAATTAAGATCGGCCGTCGATAATCTCGATCTCCTTGCGTAGCTGTACAGGAGCAGCTCTCGAAAGTTCATTTCCTGGAGGGCCGCGTGTCCGCGGCTGCATGTATATCGCTTCTCTTTTTCCTCCTACGTTGTTATTGTTGTCGCTCCGCGTGGAGCCATGTTAGGCGACGTCGCCTTTCCCAGCCCAGGGGCATCCTAAGCTCGGCTCTGGATATATGGATTAGGACTGGCTGCACGCTGAGGATCGCCTCCAGGGCGTGAGTGTGTGTGTGTGTATAGGTGGGTCGAAACGGACGGGGGCCGGTTACGTGAAACTGGCTTTGGAGAGCAAGTGTCGTTCCGAGAGCTGCTCGATTTTTCATCGATTTAAGGAGAATGCGCCGCCGGTGACGCGCGCGCGACTTCACGTTTCCACTTTTGCTCTGAGGTTGTTTGGCTACGGCCTGGGCAGATACGGCGATTGAATTTGCACTTTTATCGATCTCGACCTGTTATTTTGGCTATTTTTAAAGCTGCTCGAAAGTTTGTAAACAGAGCTGAAGAACCTTAGTTTTAAAAACGAGTTTGGGTAATTTTGGGAACTTGAGAGTCCCTCTTTTTAAATACAATTTATAGAGTTACTCCGGACCAAAACCCAATAGTAGAGTAGTTAAAATGAAATATATTCCGGTAGAAATTTAACTAATGTTTGTTTATTTCCATTACTTTATTTGGTCACTATTAATGTGAAATGAACAATGAAAATCGAGTAAAAGGATAAGTCTACTCCTACAATTCAAATTCCGCGCTTTTAATATTACACGTACATTTTGATGCTTTGTTTACACCAAGAGGAAAGATGAACAAGTTGTGACCACAATTATATTTATATTTAGCTCTACAATCGTTTAACAAAAATTTATTTTCCAATCATACATCTTATTTATTGTTTCCACCATTTCTCACATCAATTCATAAACGCTCCCGATCGCAAATCGATTCCAAGAACGCTAACAACAATCACACTTACAAAAACCATCAAGCAAACCGATCCCCCAACATATAGTTTTCCCCGATTCCCCGCAAACAGAAAATTTCGCACGAGCTCTCACGAATTCCCACCGACACATTCCTAGCGTAGAACAGATCCGCCTCTAGCCAGAAAGCCGCGCGTTGCGCAAGCCTCGGCGTATCGATTCGCGATCGATCTCCGATACAACTTGCTAATGCTCTCCCTCCTATACGTCCCTCTTATAGCCGATGGCGCCGCGCGCGCTCCGCATAACGATTTGCACGCTGCTGCTTCTTCCTCGCGCGCCGCCTTCATCTATATACCTCGAATAAATCCAACCTCTCAGAATCAGAACGCTCGTATAGATGACTCCTACAGATCCGCGCGTACGCAAGAGTGTATTGCGAGTGCTCGGTACAGATCGGATTCGATACGCGCTCTCGATGGGGGAGAGAGAGAGAGAGAGAAAAAAAGGAGCCGATGAAGATTCGAGAGAGTTTCGATTTGCGCGAGATCGTTTAGGCTTGAGTGATCTTTTTGCGCCGATTTCGAATTCCGCGTTACGCAAATGGGCCGGCCGCCTTTTTCTATTGTTGATTGGCACGCGGCAGGCCGGTTCGGCAATAGATCGGCCACCGCACGGATTTCTACAGGATTTCAGAGCGAGGAAAGATGATGAATTGACTGTTAAAAGTAGTTCATTTTGATAATTGTAGCGAGGACGGGGTAATGGAATATCTGTTTGAAAAATGTGGGATAGTTTTTTTTATGCTTCGTCTAAAAACAGGACCAGGTAGTGAGCTACATATATATATTTTTTTTAATTAACGCTTTAATTTTTTCATCCATTGTAATAATGATTTATTTACTTTCCGACCTTCGAGATACTTTTAGCTCGTTTCCATAAAAAATCGCACAAAGTTTCACGATGCTGCAGACGCGTTACGACAAGTGCACGCCTTTTTTTGCGCGACAGTTTTTATATATCCGAATCGATTTCGCGTTCAACAATAAAAGGCTACTCTCGGCTCATCGTACGTGTTGGCTTACAAGATGTTCGTTTATTGAAAATAAACGGCGAAAGAAAAAGAGACGCCTGACTGATTGACGCCTGCGATCGACTTTACAGATCCATTTGTCAGGATGACGTTGAGGAATTTCTGAAGCGCGGCGCGTATGGGTTTGCAGTCGTACTCTCGTAGATTCGGTGATTGATGTTACACAAAAGCGCTTAACAATAAACGTTGAAAAAATGTTTTCCTGATCGGTCGGTCTACTGCTACTGTTAATGACGTCCAAGCCCCTCGATTAAGAGTAAAAGGCGAATTAATAAATCCGTCCGCTGACAATGGACAATTAATTTCTTATAAATAATCCTCTCATATACGTTCAAGATTTCTACGAGAATCCCGTGATTCATCGAGCGGTCAAAAAGTTTTGACACGCGCGCTTAGCACAAAAAAAACATCTACCTCGATCGCGCTTCTTTTCCGGTTGAGGGAGGAGCCTCTCCGCGCAACGGCGACGCCGATATACTTTCGTTTCTCCGCAAGCGATCGAAAGATCCCGTTCTCGGCCCGGGCGCGCGATTGCGATACAGTCTCGGACGAGTTGCTCCACGTGTCCGCGCGCACTTCGAATTAGCCTCGCCTCCGCAAGGCTAAGGTCTTTCCGAGAAAGCGAGAGAATCCGTGATCCAGCCGATGATCCGCTGTACAAGAAAGGGGCAAGAAACGAAAAGGTGTAGGAAAAAAAGTTGAGAGATAGAGAGCGTCCTAAGTCGAAAACGATCGAACGGTTCATCATACGAAATTGGATCCGCGGCCGTATCAGCCGACCCAGATTTAACGCGCCCGCTCACTCGACGAGAGTCAAGTGAATATTCGGACGGCTCTTCTCTCTGGAATCTCATGAATTCAGATCGTTGATCGACGCAACTAGAGTGTACGTACGTGTTTACGTTGGGAATAGTAGATGGGCCGGGATATGCGATGAATTTCCATTTCCATCGGTGCTTTTGAGATCGGGCCTGGCCACTGGCGTTGATGAGTGGTGGATTTGTTATGCGCTGACTATACACCCGCGAATGTACCGTTTGATTATGCGAATTTTTAAGCCGTAATCAGGCTTATCTAATGCCTGCGGATCACCGGCCAAAGTTGCGAAATCGACTGAATAGCCCCCGATAGACCGATGACTTAATCTCTCCGTCGCTGCTCCATTAACGACACGAGCTAACGCCTCGAAAATTTCTTAACTTTTCGAGCGCTTTCATATCGCTCGTCAGCGTGAAATCCATGTCATCGCGATGCCGGCCGGACAGCCTAGAGAATGCGTATTTTAAGGATCGGCGATGCCTATCTGACGAGCGATGAGCCCCGGTTCATCCAGATCTTCTTTCGTTCCAGACGACGGGACACTGTCTCTCTCTCTCTCTCTCTCTCGCCCAAAACTATAACGGAATCGAGCCGCACGGACACGAGACGAGCTTTACTGGAGCAGCTAAAGAGGTCGATATATAATTCCGAGCGCGAATATCTTATGAATCGATATTGTGTCGTTATATAAAAAGGTTGGAGAGAAGAGATGCCTACGTCGGGCTGCAAGATGGCTCGGGCCTGACAGCGGATCATCCTACATGCATAACGATGAGCGGAGAGCCTGCACATTTGAAATGCTAATGCGCTAAGGACGCGCGTCGGTTGACGAAACTTGTCAATTATTTTCAACATTGTTATGGATATAATAAAATTTTGAAATATTAAAATTTTAATAATTATGTATAAAAAAGCCGTTGCGAAACTGTCTGGCGGCTCTTCCCTCCTTAGGAGCTCGAGTTTTGAAAGCGAGCCGTTTTGAATAAATCTTAAAAATTCGAATCAATCAAAGCGGCAGAGAGCTCGAGAAAAATCGGAATTTCACACGGCACAGAAGAAACAATCACCTCCCAGGGATCATCCCATTAGAATGCATCAGAAAAGAACTGGCGTCTTATCGTCCGCTCTAGTCTCTCCTCTCTCTCTACCCTCCTAACATCGCGATGCAAGCCAATATCACAGCGCAGCGGTACATTAAGCAAGGCCTTCATAGAGCTCCCAAACGGCCCGAGCGCTGCACCCTCGCGAAACCTTTACACAGAGATTCTTATCTGAACGGTCCCGTATTATGTACCCGAAGAGAGAGAGCCAGTGTGTGGTACCGGCGTGTCCTCGGGATGGCCTCGCTTATCGCGATAACTGCGAGGACATCGCCGGCCAAGGCTTGAGTAACCATACCGATCACGGCTCCGCCCTTTCCTCCTCGATTATTTCGCACGATGAGCGACGAGCCCGCTCTGACGAAATCCTCGGGAATCCATCTAGACCGGTCATTGCGGCGTAGATCCCGATCAGGCGAGTACAACTTTTTCGCTGCAGCGCTTATATCATCGTTCCAATTTTTTCTCACCTCCCGCTCTTCTCCCTCTCTCTCCGCGAAGCAGTTAATCCCGCGCCTGGGCACTAAATCAAAGCTAAACTCCGCGAGCACGTACGTGTGTATAAGAGGAGAGAGAGAGAGAGAAAAAGGCGCGTTTAGAGAGCACCCCGAGATATAATCCGATAATCTCGCGCGAGCGCGAGCGGCTACTCGAGGAGCGTGTCCGAGCAGGAGGAAGATGCACGGCAGCCGGGGTATATACCCAAGCGCATTTTTCCGGCCGCTCTAACGGGTTAAACGGGATGGACGCAAGCGTTATATGTGCCGAGAGGAGAGAGCACATATACACGCCTCGCGGGGAATGCGCGCTTTAACACACGACTACGCCTACGTGGGGCTAGGGCCAAGTATCCTCTTCTCTCTCTCGCTCGCTCGCGTTGAACTTCCGCGCGATAAATTCCTCGCGAGCGCGCGGCTCTCTCGTTTTATTCGTCGATAAATTCTCGGAAATGAAGAGGAGAGAGATGAAATTACGAGCGCACGCGATCTGCATTTTGAAAATTTAGTGCTGCGTGTGTGTGTGTGTGGATGCTATCGCGCCCTGGACTTTGGCTTTTTGCGGCAAGTGCAAGCTCGGACGCGTGCGTTATTGCAGGTAGTTTATGGAGCGGCTGCTTTCCGAGTTGGCTCGTTTATTGACGTATTACTTTGAGAACGAGGCCCGTTACGCTTATATAGCGATTAAGCTTTTATTATATACGTACATGCTATCGGTTAGGCCTACAGATTTCTTATCTCAGCGAATCGATCCTGGATTCGACCTTTACAATATTTAGATCTACTTGCTACGGGGTGTAGTTGAGTGCAAATTATATATTTCAAAATTACTACATGTGTTAAGTGCAACTTTTCTAAAAAGAAAAAAGAGAATCCAAAATTAAAAATTTTATCCGTAAATATTTTGCAAAAACAATTGTATTATACACTACAATTGAAAAAAAGTTGAAAATAGGTAATTTATGACTAATCACATCGATCGACCCGCTCACCTCCCTATAAAAAGCTCAACCAAAACAAAAGATCCTAAAAAAGCGCATAGCAGTAAAGGTCGCCCCCTACAAAAAAGAAACCAACCCGAAAAAAAGGTGCATACACGCCTCGATAGCATCAGGCTCTCCTGACCAGGCTGCGATTCTGGAACAGCAGCGTATAGCGGGGCGTCTCAGCAAGAAAGAGAGAGAGAAGAGTAGCAGCTCTCGGCGCAACGGTATCAAGGCCCTTTTACATGCTGCTGCACGAACGGCAGCTCGCTCTTACGACATAACAATCGGATCATCTCGGCAGCGTCGCCGGCCGAGAGCCGGCTTCATCCCTAAACAATCGGATACAGTTTCTCGTGCTCCTTGCTACGCTCGAGAGGCGAGCTCTCTCTCTCTCTCCTCTCTGTCCTCCCGTCGTCGAGATTCGAGATATTGCGGCCCGGCCGCGAGAGAGCCGGCCGCCGCTTACTTTTCCGAAGCTCCTTTCGGAAGTCAAGAGCTGGAGAGAGGGAGATGGGTGACAGCTGCGGCGCAGTGAAGGGAGCGGCCGAGAGAGCTCGGACGAAAATTAAAAGACTCGCGGAGCTCTCTCGGCTTTTGCGAGAACGTTGTTTCGTTTCGATAAAGGCAAACCTTCCTTTCTCGCTTTTGCTCTTGACTCTCGCTAAATTCAGAGCTAACTAAGCTGTATGGAAGGGACAGATATTTTAGTATCACTGAAAAACTCGATTACAAGATTTAGGGAGTCCAGAGTTCGAAAACTGCACAAACGCCGTATATCAATATTATTCATTGGCCAGCCGCGCTTTTTCCACTGCGCCGCAGCAACTACGTTTACACGTGGTACCGCTAGCCGAGAATCTTTTTATCCCGCCAGGTTCGATCTCTCCCGCTTGCCATATGTTTTTCGGCGCCCTAACGAGCCATATCCTACACATAAATCGTGCCTGCTTTTTCCGCGCTTTATCCAGAAGCCCGCTAGAGCGAATTTCGAGCTCGGGTGTGTGTGCTGGCTGGCTGGCGCTGGCTCGCGCGCGCCACCGCGTACACTCGCTTTCGCAACCACTCTCTAGTTTCCCCCCTGCGCACAGATCCTCTCGCGCTCGCGCCCAGAAAATCCAGCCTCCAGCCGGCTCTCGCGTATCGCATAAATAAAGGCGTAGATAATACGGGGCGAGCTGCATATACCTATGGTGTAACCTCTCGTCCGCGTGTAGGTGCGAGAGCTCGCGCGCGCGCGCTTGAGTTCGCCCTTGCTTCTCTCTCTCTCTCGCTCGCGCGAGCGAGCGAGCCGAGAAGGGGGGAAACCACTCGGCGCGCGATGACTGCCCGAGGCACGGGCGTGGGCCTTTCACTCCTGCCATCCGCGAGCTGCAGCAAGCGGCGAACTCCTTTCTTATAGAGCGCACACGTGTGCAGCGAGAGGAGAGAGGCGAGCGTAAGCCCTCTCTCTGTCTATGTGTATGTGTGTGTGTGTGGGTTTCTTTTTAGTCGCTTTTTTTTATCGAGCCGCGCGCGCGCGCAAGCGGCCGAGCTCCTTTATCGGAAAGTACTGTTGGTTAAACTACTTTGTAATGAGCGTTATATTGATAAAGGCCACTGTTGCCTGGGCTACTCCTGCTCCTCGTGGGATATGTATTATGTACACACCGGCTAAGCTTGGACTAGCCGAGATCCGGTCTTCGATGCTTTTCTGGATTGCGGGATGTAATGGATAGATAACGGGGGGTTATCTTAATTGCGATTTTTCTATTCTGCGCCAAGGGCCTTGGATGACCGGCCGCTGATTTTGAGGGATTTCGACATTCATCACTTTCTAAAGGAGTATCGCGCTGCTATCGTTGCTTTGTATTGTTTTCAGTCGTAAAATTACTTACGGCTTTACTCGAAAATCATTATTCACCTTTTTTTTCGCTAATGAACCGTGAAGGCCGTCGTCGGTTATCTCTCTTAAAGATGGAATAAATCACTTTCGTTACGTTAGATTACTATAAAACATGTCAACAATGGTAATAATAACAGCGATATGTAACAGTTTTAAAAAATTTGCATAAATCGCCGCAAAGAAACTAGAATTATGTAATTCATACAGTACTGTTGATATTATGAATGTACAATTATCAGCTTATTACGCCCACATCTAAACGACCCAGCCGCGCCAATAAACCACTCTCAACAGCGCAATAATCATAACTCGAAAAGCTCCCTCCGCATTTATAATCACCGAGCACTTTCCACAGATACGACAGGAAAGTCAATCAATTTTTTTCCCCTCCCGACAATACTTTGACAAAGACCAGCGCGGAAGCTCGACAAGCCGCATATAAAGCGTCTAAAGCCGCGAAGGAAGGCGCGCAGGCAGAGAAGGGCGCGTCTCGCCGTCGACGACAATAACAATGCCGTTATTGTCCGCGCTGAGGCCTCGGCGCCTCGCGTCGACACGCTCGCGCGCTCTTGACGCAATGGAAATCATTATCGGATTCTGCGCAGCTCGATAAAAGCCGGGCTCTCTCGCGCTCTCGAGCTGATTTACGGCCCGATAGAGGAGAGTCGCACGAGAGAGAGCCGAGAATCAGCTATAGAGGAACGACAGAGAGTCGATCCTTTGATTATATACGTATCATATCCGAGGTGGCGGCCGCGCGAGAGCGACACTCCTCGCTCGCGCCGCCGCAGCCGCCGGCCGATCATTTAAAATTCAATGAGACTCAAAAGTACCTATAAAGTACTGCAGGCTGACATCCGCATTGTTTCGATCTGCGATCTGCGGGAGAGGGACTATTCGAGAGATCGAGCAGGAGTTACGTTGTGCAGAGACATTACGCCTCGTCGTCGGCCATTCTTTCAGATTGTTCCGCTAATTATGCTTCTTTCACGCCTGCTAGAGCTTTTTGCACTTCGCTTTTTCGTGTTTAGATGCAGTGCTTTTGCGACAAGCTGGTGGTACGTCCGAAACTTGCGATAAACTGTTTTAATAAAGATCCGGATCAGTAGATACATGCTGGATACGGTAAGACACTCACATAGAATTTCATTGCCTGGTTAAAATAACTCGAAAAGTTCCATCATTGATTACCATTTTCAGAAAACAATTTTCTCAAGCGCTTTCATTCTAATGCAGGCGCTTGAATATTCAATTCGCTTCCTGAAAACAGATCACTCTTCCAGCGACAAACAAACGAACAAAGCGGGATCTTCTCAAGGCCCATCCGCGCGCGCTCGAACGATCCGATTGACCAGAGGCCACGACGAGCCTCTTGCGTATATAGAGAACGGATTATCTCCGCTCGGGAGCGATCATTACGCTGACTATTACGCGGAGTAGCTGGCCTCAGTGGCAGAGTTGGGCCGGGCTGATCGGTTGCAACAGCAGCATCAACAGCAGCCCCAAGTCGCACGGAGAGCTAGATATCGCTTATTAACTTTGTCCGCTCCGCGGCTGAAAGAGATAAATGGAGCGGCCGGAGAGAAAGAGGGGGCAGAGAAGTATAACGGTTCCGGAGCCCTATCACGAGGCTCCCAGGCTGCCGTAACGGCGACGCGGTGCCATCGCGTTTAATCGATTACAATGACGACATCCCTGTTGTTGCTCGCCTCCCGTGGGATGCACACATCTGTTTTAGCGATTAGGTACTGCCCCTTAACGAGACGAGCGTCGTTGGGAATGTTCTTACTCATTGCGGGCTTGTAAAAAAATTAGCCGGCGAATTTCAATCGCATAGTTCGCAGCGGGAGATTTTTTAAAGAGGTCCCGCGCTCGAAATTGCCGCGAAAGCAAACAGCTTATCAAGCCTTCGGTAATAAAGAAATATCAAAATAAAGGCAAAAAAAGGCGAGTACACACACAGCCTTTGGTAATTCGCAAATAATTGCGGGCGCGGGCGAAAGGCCGGGGCAAAAATGGCATTATTTGCCGTAGCCCAGCCGAACTTAATAAGCCATCATCCGGCGGCTTATACGTACAGAGCCAGGGCGTGTAGCGTATAATTTGAGAGCCCGTCGCCCGTATACACGTATACGCTCTGCCCGGACGGTTTAATTCTTTCCTTTCTGAACGCGAGAGCCAGCCCGCGCTCGCGAGCTCTGCGCGACTTTCACTTTTTCGACAATCACTTTCCGCAAGATTGCACTCGATCGCCGCTCTCGGCCGCTCGCGCCGCCGCCCTGGCACATCTTCGCGCGAGGTCAAAGAAAGAAGAAACTTTAGCGGTACAGGCCCGAGCGCTGCGCAAAAGAGAAGAAAGGTGGACGCAGGCCTAAAAAAGAACGGCGCGTCTCTCTCTCTCTCTCTCAAGGCTACTCGGGTATCACGATCGTGCTGGCCGATGCAGAAGCGGCAGCCGGCTCGATTTTTCTCTCGCTCGCTTATGTGTATGAAAAGAAGGCCGCGGATAATGACGCCCAAACTGCAGCGCGAGACGAGCCTGTGTATACGTGCGCGAGCGTCCAAGGCAAGATGAGCCGGTCGCCGCCTAAATGAGGCTTGCTTGCGCAAGGCATTTATCATTTCGCGAGCGCATGCGATGATCATGCGCACCTCCCTACGAGCACTCGTCGTCCTTACTCGTCTGCTGCCTTTTTCTGCGCTCGCTCCCAAAAGTGCAGTGTCGGCCGAGGCGATCCCTTTCCCTCCCTTCACTTCCTTTCCGTTCACTCCTCGTCCGCAGCGCTTGCTGATGTAGCCTGTCTGCCTTGCCTTCGGATCTTCATCGTTTTATCCGAAAAATTCGTTTTTCGCCTTTTTTCCAGCAAGAGACGCGTCGAGGCCGTGTCATTGAGATGCACTTTTTTGTCTTAAACGCGGACATCACTTTGCGGGTTTATCCAGCGCCGAGAGCTCGTATTAACCTTCATCCGAACGAAGAAAACGTCTTTGCGAGGGCCTTGATGTCGATAAAAAGATCGTGTGCGCGCGCGCGCGCGCGAATAAAGTATCGAAATTACAGCTCCTCTCTGGCCAAGAGAGTTCAGCCAGAGTTTGCCTGTAATTCAATAAAGGATAAGAGAGCGACGAGAGTAATGGGATTATCGGGAAGGAAAAAGGGCAGCGAAAGAGGACGTTTATAAGCCTTTATACAGTATAATCGGCGAGATTTATAAGCGCCAAGTGCAAGTAACGAGCGCCCGATCGGTCCAATCAGCCAAAGAAAACATATGGTTTCGTTCGCGCGAAATATACCATTGAAAAAAAAAAACACGAGAGATACTCGCGCGCAAGTCCATGGCCCGAGGGGGCAAGCGCAAAGCGATAATACCGCCGCAGCGCCGGAACTGTAAATCATCGTCGGCTGCCGAAAGCCCTGGCCCCGGCTCTCTCGCGAAATTCCTCTTTGTGTTACTCAAGCGTTTATTACGCGCGCGCGAGGCTGGCTGTCGGTACGGACGTTAGAAAGATCTTGGATGTATCTATTAATCAGGCCCCCATCGGGTGACAAGATCGATAAGACAAGTAAAAGCTATTCTCTTTCTCGCGCTGACTTTCGTTCGATCATTCCCTTTCAGATAGCGTTTGAGAAAAAAAGATTTCTCGATCATATTGTGCTGACGTTCGGAGTTTAATGAAACGGAATCGATCGAGGCCCGCGCGTTAGATGATACAGTTGGATTTCAATTTAGACGGACCTTTTCAAACGGAATGGACACGTCTGACGCGATGCTTGCCAATTATTATTGAAGTTCTGCTATACAAATCGCGAGTTATAATGGTAACACCTTTCCAATGTGTTGCTTAATCCTGGCTTTCTATTAAAAACTAATAATCACTCTATCATAAAAAAATCAATATTCTTGTATTTTAATTTATTGGCACGATTATAGTCTAGCAACTTTACTTAGAGAATCGAGAAATATAGATATGAATGAAAAATAAAACTAATATGTACTAAAAAATTATTAAAATTAATCTAAAACCTGTAAAATTATATTTTTGTTGCATTCGTATCGTCCTACACTAATAAGAAATACGAAACAAATTCATTAATACAAGCTAATTTTTTAAATTTGACCTTGTATTTTTACATTTGAATATGTTCATTATCATTAGTAGAATCTATGTTTTATTGCAATACTTAAATTTCAGCTAATAAGCAACTCTTTAACTTCACAAATGTTTTTCTTATTGTTTTTATGCATATAATTAGGATATCATGATAAACCGAATTAGTATTGAATTTTGTTTGAACGCTAGAAGATATAAAATAAAGCAGAAATGTCAGCAAAATATCCAAAAATGCTTTTTCGTTTAAAAACTGTAAAAATATCGACCTCTAAAACTGATTTCTTTTGCGACTTAGAATTTTATAAAATAATTTTATGGCCTTCCGGACTTTGGCCATTGGATACGAAAAATATATTCAATACATTTCGATATCTATTAGCAATGTTAAGCCAGGTTTGATTTAAATACATTATTAAATATAAATGTGTATTTTTAAAATATAATATTTTATTTGATTATAGATTTTTCTTATGATGAAATACGTAACAGAAATAATTAAAAAATGTGGAAATGAAACTGATATTTTAGAAAATCATGCATCTCTAACAATTGTTTTTTTAACTTTTACAAAAATTGTATGCATCAGATTACATCTATTAAGACTACGTAAAACTTATTTGCACATTTCAAATAATTTAGTGCATTTTACAAATAACAATTTTATTAACATTATGAAAAAATATTCAAAAGGTGGAAAAAGTTTTTATTATTTTCAAATTCTAGTAGTATTTGCTGTAAATATTCAGTATAATCTTAATCCTATATTATTACCTAGAGAAAATGCATCAAATTTACCCATTCAATCAGTTTGCAAACTTAAGGATTTAAATACTTTTGAATATATTTCTATGTACTTTCTTGAAAGTGTATCATTAGTTTATTTTGCTTTTATCATACTCGGAGCAGAGTTTTTCTTTCTAAGCCTCGTACTGTATCTTTGTGGTCAATTAAAATTTCTTGAAACAGAATTTAATTCAATCGGAAAGTATACACTTCATTCAGATTTTGTTCAACAAATATCTGTATTAATTAAACGACACTGTGAATTAATTGAACTTTCGGAAGATATTAAAACAACGTTTAGCATTATATTATTGGTTGAAATTTTAACAAGCGCTTTTTTGGTAACTAGTCAAAGTACGTAGTTTTTTATTTATATTTAATACGTTTAGCTACTGTTTCTAGAATATTCTGCAGTAGTAGTTAATTATTTTGCATTATTATTCTAGGTATAACTTTTTTCCTAGCTTTGAGAGACCATAACACGTTCTTAATACTTAAGAGTTGTCAAGCTTTACCTTATGTATTTATGGAACTGCTAGTATTTTGTTATGCTGGAGAATCATTAAATTGTTATTTCAATAGACTTACTAATTCGATATACAACAGTTATTGGTATTTACTTTCTCCAAAATTAAGAAAACAATATATACTTTTAGCAATGACTCAGATTAATAAGTCGTTTTATCTGAGTGCAGGAAAAATGTTTGATGTAAATATGAGCACGTTTATTTATTTGGTCAGATATATGGTATCACTTTTTTCATTTTTATGTTTAATGCTCCAGAAATAATAAATTATTTAGATTTAGCAATTTTTATTAAAATATTTAGTGTTTATTTTTTCAAACTTTCGATTTCAAGTTTAATAATTCAGAACTTTTTATTTTTGGACTATAGATTACTGAATCTCAATAAATACTAAAAGTTACTTATATCAATTTGAGAAATATAGTTAAATGAAATTACATAATAAATTTTAAATTGCTTTTTTTGTCTTTAGGCCGCAAAATGAATTTTTGCGCTCTATATAGAGGCTGTAAAACTCTAAATGTAAGGCTTAGGCCGCGAAATAAATTTCGGGACGTATTTTTTCCGAACTTTTAAAGCAAGTCGAGTCGGAATCTTGCTCGGGCGCAAGTCACACGTAGGGAACCCATAAGCTGCTTTATTCCCTCGGTGCAAAATATAGTATTTTTCAACTGAGTTTTCAAAACTTTACTGTGTGTGTTAGTTTTCTTATAGCAATATGTTCATTGACCCAAAAACCGAGACAAAGTAGTATTTAATTAGTAGTATTTAGTTCTTTTCTGTTGCAAATTTTAATTTTGATATTAAACTATACAAAATTGAATAAATTATAATTTAAATGTAATTTTAGTTAGTTGCTTTACGGTTGAATCGGAAATAAAACAATATATGCACCTTCCGAGTATTATTCAAACAAATTATATATTTGTTATCCCATATTATAAAATCCATTACGAGATATCGAAAGTGGAAGCTACCATTATATTAGGTGATCGAATGTTTCGAGAAGCGTATGTGTACCTACGTTTACTGCGCGATATGTTTTTCATTTTTGGACATTTATTATGCGTATATGTGGACATGCGCGTTAGTTAGTTTGATGTATGATTTCCATATTATAAAATCCATTACGAGATATCGAAAGTGGAAGCTACCATTATATTAGGTGGTCGAATGTTTCGAGAAGCGTATGTGTACCTACGTTTACTGGGCGATATGTTTTTCATTTTTGGATATTTATTATGCGTATATGTGGACATGCGCGTTAGTTAGTTTGATGTATGATATGATTTGAGAAATGAATTTCTGTAAATGTGTATGTTTTTTCTCTTTAATTAAAATTAAAAAATGTAAACATACAAAGGTATTAAAATAACCTATATTGATTAAATACATTTTTGTCAGGTCAGTTAAAAGAATATGAATAATTAATTTGAAAAATTTTTATATAATAAATAAAAGATAGTTATATTCCTTCATTATTATATTTTTTTTAATGAACGTCGAATGTATAATAATACATAAATTAATAATTTGGACAAATTTGCTTCTTTTATATATTTACTTAAAAGTGTATACAAAAGTAATGTATATTAATTATTTGTTAATTATTATAAAAATAAATATTTTATTATTTATTAAAATATGAAAACTTTTAAAAATTTCAATAACGCGCTGGAAGCGCGCGTATACAATTATAAGTGGATAGAAATTAGTAATAATACTTGATTCTTCAATTTTCGAAATGCTGTTTTGCAATACATTTATATTTGATTAAGTTCATGTAGTATAAGAATAATTTCGCATAACTTTGTATAGTAGTCTCTCAAAAAATGGATTGAATTGAAATTCAATCTAATTAAAGATTCTTAAAAGAATAAAAGTGTCTTTTTATTTCAGAAAATCGCCTCACATGAAATAATGTTCCAATTGGAAACGATACTTGTTTTAAATAATAATGTAATTCTAATTCTAGTCGAATTTATTTCTTAATAACTTTTGGTATATCTTGGTTCATCAATGATTATTTATACTACTTATATCGTCGTTCCTCAGAAGACTAGTATATTTAAAAAATAACCGATTTTCAACTTTCAATTAAGATACTCTACGTGATTTTAACTTATCAATGATCTTTAAATGTGTAATATTAAAATTGTATACAATATATATATATATATATTTTATTTTTATTTATTTATCCAGAGTAACAGTACATTACATTACAAGTAAATACAATAGTATATTACATAG
>UELX01000849.1:0-58694 GCA_900480035.1 Eupelmus urozonus
ATCAGAAAATGTTAATTTCGATATTTGACGAATTACTGCCCGTTGAGTTGATACTTAAGGTTGCGAATTATAGTTTTGATACTTGGAGTTATTGTAGATTCTAATTATGATAAATGAAAATAAATTCATTGGAGGTGAAAAGGTGTAAACATCGGAATTCACAGAGGTTTGGATTGTTTGTGTTTTTTCAGCATGAAAGCTTTGTGAAGATAAAAATAATTTGTTCAATATGTTATAAATGTATTTTTAATTATTTAAAAATGTTCTGTTTATAAAAAATGTTCGCATAGAGGCAAATATGTGCAAATATGTTTACTTGATGCTAATTAAAGAAATAAAAATTGTAATAAAACATTTAGAACTTTATGAGTTTTGCTTATTTCTCAATTTTTTTTTTATCGATAGTCTGCTTTACATTTAACAAGAACCCTGCGAAAAATTCAGGATAAAAGGAGATTGAATTTGATTATGATCGGATATACGCCGTCTCTGTCAATCCTATATTTTACCACGCCGACTTGGATAAAGATGGGGCAAAATAGATGGACGAAAAATATTAATATTTTTGGTATCCAATTGGTATCCAATATGTGGTTAGAAACCAAAGTGTTATGCACCGATAAATCTATAACTTAAATATTAACAATAAAATAATATTTAATGTACGTTTGAATCTAGAGTAAAATTATGAAAAATAATATATTTAAATAAAGTTTTTTTTCTATTATTAAAAGTTTATGCATAAAATTTATACGCACTAATTACTTACGATAAGCGACATTCAGTTCATTGATTTTGGGTATAAGTAATCTATCAAAGGATACAAATTTATAAAATCAATTTTCATAATTATTTGTTAAAAAGTTCAAGTATAATACAAAATAATTCATTTTTTGGGATTGCTTTAAATTATCTATTTTTTCATGCAAAAAAAGTACAGATTAAATTTTTATTGTTTTTTAATGGCCTCCAAGTCTTCTTTTTTTTAAATAAACATAAGTATAATGTTTGAGAACCTGACAAAGGCCTTTTTCATTAAGAAAATGATTCTGGTAATTAATCATCTGTAAATAATACTATAAGTATTATCTATCGGTTACATCAAAAACGTTATTTTTTAACACATAAAATATTGTGAAATGTTTAGAAAATTCTAAGCTTTAATGTTCCATTACTGAAACCGTTTTATCAAATTACCTATATTAATTAATTATATTATGGCTTTATTTTGCCATGCGTAACAGATAAAAAACAAATTACTCAGAGTCGCGCTAAAAATATTGTTCCATTATTTCCGTCAAGAAACGTAAGTATCGTGACGGTCATTAAGTAAAAGGCGGCAAGCCAGCAGCCAGCAAACAGCGCAAAGCAGCTGCGCAGTGCGTGCAGTGTGCGTTCGATTAGCAGACTTCAATGATGAACCTTTTAAACTATTGTTAGTGTTAAATTATATTTACACATAGTGTTAATATTTTCTTAATATTCAGTATTGCTGGTTGATATAAATAAGAAACAATGTCGAAGTTTACGTTTGGCACGCCGACCACTACTGCAAGTGCACCTGGTTTTGGTTTCAACACTCAAACGTAAGTTTGTATACTTGATTCTAACCAAGAAAAATGTTGTTTCGTAAAAAGTTGTATGAATGTGCAACAAGTTGTAATAAATTAATAGAGATTAAACAATGAAAAAATGTAAATTTAAGTTATTAATTATTTAATTACAAGAGTTTGAACTCCTTTTGCTCATGATTTTTTTTTTCAAGGTTATAGTTGATTTTTGAAGAAAGAATTTAAAAAAAAAATTTATAAACTAGCATTGTTAGTTATAATTTCTATAATAATTCTTCTTCATAAAACGTAAGGATTCTCTTATTTGCATAAAAAATGTTTTTTCATAAAATGTATCAATTTTCTTATTTGACAAAAAGAGTTGAAACTTTATTAATGTGCACAAATTTTTTTTATCCAATGAACAAAGTTTTTAATAAAAACAATTAACGTTTTACAGTCCAGCAACTGGTTTTGGAGCAGCTAGTTTAGGTTCATCATTGCCAGCTACAGGAGTAGGTGTAGCTCAACCACAAGTAGCAGCAACACCAGGTCTAAACTTCAGTTTCGGAACTGCACAGCCAGCAGCCACTCCGGCTGCTCAACCGGCCTTGGGAGCAGGCACTTTAACATCTGGCAGTAATCTTTTCTCAATGACTCCAGCTCAGCCAACTTTGGGTCAACCAACTCTTGGTCAGCAAACTCAGTTAGGCCAACTAACTCAGTTAGGTCAACAAACTCAGTTGGGTCAACAAACTCAGTTGGGTCAACAAACTCAGTTGGGTCAGTCAACTTTAGGTCAACAGACCCAGTTAGGTCAACCAGCCCAATCGACTGGGCTTACGTTTGGTACTCCTGCTGCTAAACCTGTAGGTCTAAGTTTTGGAAACACTGGTCAGACTGGATTTGGAATTCCTGCCACAACTGCGGCTCTTAAACCTGGAGGTTTAGGAGGCCTAACACAGACTGCTCCGACTACAGGAGGATTGAGTTTTGGAGCCACACCAGCCACTGGAGGTTTAACGTTTGGAACGACTACACCAGCAACTGGTGGCTTATCATTTGGAACAACTACACCAGCTACCGGTGTTTTATCGTTTGGGACAACAACTACTGCTGCTACTGCGCCCACAACTTCAGTTTTGAGCTTTGGTGCTACTGCAGCCACCACTAGTGCTCGTAAGATTAATAATATTTGATTATTTTTGTAAAACTTAGTATTTTAATTTTAACCAACTTACCATTATGGTGTATCGTTAAAATTTTTCATAACATTATACTTGTTAGAGCTAGATCAGCTCTGATCTAATTTGATCAACTAGTTAACTACATTAAACAGTGTAATACAAAGATAATCTAAGACATATTTTCTTTTTACAGCGTCATTATTTACTTCAAGTACTGGTGGACTTTTTGGAGCAAAACCTGCAACAACTCAAGCAATAGCAGTTGCTTCTACCACTGCTACTACGACGAGTCGTGGCCTTGGTGGATTAGATGTTTCTGTTAGTAATAAAGGTCTCACACAAGGAAGTATAAGTCCAACAGCTGCCAAAGAAAACTTGTTGCCAAATGAATTGATGCAAACAATCGATGGTTTTAAGTAAGTTCATTTGTAAATGGATACTTTATCGCTATTTTTTATTATTTGTTATTAATGATTAACAAATTTATCTATGATTTCAGAGATTTTGTTAAAACACAAAAAGTTCTAAGTTCTGACATAGCAAGGGGATCAGCAAGGCCCCTTAATAGGTGTGCAGAAGATACAGCTTCTCTCATGGAAATATTGACTACATTAGCTGGTTCTGTTCAGCGAGATCGATCTCTGGCAGATAAATTGAAGCAAGATACAGCAAAAGCGCTGCAAAATGCTGAAATTGCTCAAAGGACACACGACACACCTGCAGGGTTGCAGTATGAGAACACTGCGCCACTTTTATTCTTTATGGAACTTGCAGAGAATTTCGAGAACGATTTAATGTTATTTAAGTCTCAAATTGAAACTACTGAAAAGTACATACAGACGATGATGTCTCCAAAATCATTAACGCCTCAAGGTAAATTAGTATTAATAATTAGTATTATATTAATTATAATTAGTATTTTTTATGATGGTTTTTTAATAATTTATTGACAAATCTGATATTTTAAATTACAGAATTGACAATGGCAATGAATAAATTGCACGAATCACTGGTAGCAGTCGCTGGAAGACTTCAAGCAGTTGATCAAAAAGTACAACAACAGAAAGAACAATATCTCAATTTTAGAAAGTATGTATTAAAAGATAGTACAAATGTCTTTGAAGATATAAAATCAGACGGAAAATCGAGCAGAAGTAGTATGGGAAAAGTAACAAGCGGTCCCACACCATTTGGTCCAGGTATTGTAGATTTTTCAATTTAGAATTTTAATATAGTCAAAAAAAATTATTAATAAATAAAAATAGAAAAAAAAGTTCACTTTCTACTTTTATATTGAATATATTATAGTATTATTTAAGTAAAGCATTAAATGAAATATTTAATTTTTTAAAATAGGAAATAGTAGAAGTTTCTTATCCTTGACCGCTTTAAATTCATCACAAACACCTAGTTATGGCACTCCCAATCCATTAGGTAAGAAGTGAAATCATGCCCAAATTGATACATAATAAAATAGAATTTTTCAATGAATGTTTGTTTTGTACTATTCTCAATCTTGTAATTTCTTTATATAAATTTCAATATTTAGGTCTGGCAAGGATCTAGAGCAAGGTAGAGAAGTTCACTAATATCTGCAACTTACAAAAATAAATATCTGCAGGTGCAATTTAGATAGCATTGACGTTCTTTCAATTTTAGCTCTAGCAAGTCTGCATCTATTTTCTTGTCAGTTCAGTTTTATATCTTGTCTTATTTTTTGTCAAAATTCTTGTTCTATTATTTTATTTTATTTTGCTTCAGTTTTCAAAGAATAGATTCGTTTGATTGGCCTATTGCTGAATTTTATTTTAATGAAAATTAATGACCGAAAGGTCTTGCAACTGTTTCACGATTCTTCTCTTACCTTTTCAGGAAAAAATTAAAATATGGCTGTATTCTAATTTGTTTATCGAGGTACTGAAAATTTATTGTGTTTGCTTTTGCATAATGTTTTTTACCTTTGGGATTTTGGCTCATCCATTTTGGCAATTACTAATAATATATAAATTACTTTCGCATTTAATATTTTTTATAATTAAACACAATTTTATTTTTTCGCTGCTTTACTTTCATGCTTTTAATAATATTTAAGCTGTGTATTAACAATTATTAGGAATTATACTTGTTATATTACAAAATTAAAAAATTTGTTCAAAAATTAAGGAAGTCTGTAAATATTAAATAGATTATGAGTTTTGTTATAAAGGAAACAGGTTGATTTTATATTTCATATTAACTGAGAAGCATCAACGTTTTTATTTTAATTTTATTTTATGTAATTGTATACACCTAATATTCATTTCATATACACGGAGAAAATCTAATCATATGAACACATTTTTTTGGAAGCAACTAATCTGGTCATTTAACACTTTTCGAAATTCTCTTTATTACTTTTCTTAAATTGATAGTTTCTAGTTCTGTATAATGTGACTTAAATGTCAAATGCATTTATTGCTGTAACTTTATTAATTTAAACCACTAATTGTCAAAATTAAAAAAATAAATATAAACGTCTTGAAAATGTTAGTAGAATTTTTATATTTAATTGTTTATCGCACAAAAGTTACGTAGTTTATCAAATCATCTTTTAAGCTACTTTAGTACTTCCTTGATTTTTTTCTGTAATATCGTTATAGTCAAACAATAAACACAAAGCACTTTTTTCAGCATGGGGCGGTATTACTACGACGCCATCGAATTCATCGATAAATACGACTATGAAACCTCCGACGATCGGGCTGAGCTTCAATCCACCTGCAAATCTCACTGCACCTCTATCCACTACAGATCCGAACTCGAGCTTTCAACTTCAAAAGCCACCCGTAGGCAATAAACGAGGGAAACACTGATTGTCAATATCAAGCGTTATATAAAATGTAAAAAATTAATTAAGGATAATTAAGCATAGTTGAATTTTTGTAATTACTTTCAATATAGTTTGTAATTTTTGTAAGTTATATGTTGAAATTAAAAAATCATTACTCTATTTTAAAAAGTAGTATTTACTATTCAGTATATAAAAATGACTAATATGGTATGGTAAAGTATATTCAAATGGTAAAAAAATTGGGAAAACTCAAGTTTATGTACAGTTTAAATTTTATTGAATATTTAAAATTATTTCAAAACTGATTTAATACAAATAATATGATTTTATTTTGTCAAAATAAATATATAAAAGCTTAAGATTTAAATATAAATTAATTCGCAATCGAATTTAAAATTAATTATTCATCACAATTTTAAATTTATGGCTCTTGCTAAACGTCCATCAGACAAATAACGGACGGACAAATAACAAAATGGTTATGTTTCCTCCATTTTAGTTTTTGCTCAACGTCCGTCAGATATAAAGAACAAACAACTTTAAAACGCGGTGTTAAAGATTTTTTAAAAATTCCAGGTCTCAAGCAGACCTTTTTTTCTTTCCTAAAACTCGATGGTGTGCGTGGATCGCCCCTTATATTGACCTTTTTATTGTTTTTCTTTCAGATCAGACGGATGTTTAACAGATGCGTAATTTTATATACATTACCGTACCATCAGCTATAGCAGTGTTAATACTAAGCTTAATGATGCAGTAAAGATATAATGGATTTTGAAGAAAATTCTGTTTATGTTTTACATAATTTTTCAAATGAATCAATATTTTAATATTAAATCATAAAAAAATTTATAATTCAGAATTTAATTAATGAACAAATAATATTCATGCTGTACAAGTCTATTTGTGTATATATATAAATCTAATTTTTAATTTAATTATATTAAACTTTTAAATTCTCATCATTATAAACTTGTAATAAAAATCTTAACATTTCTATACTTAATTGTACAATATTAAAACATTCTTCATATCGCACCGACTTGTAAAATTGGAATTAGTAGTCTAAATGCTTCTTGGACATATGAGCTAGCGTTGGTTGCCTATAAATATTTAAATTACATACATAAATAAAAGTTTATGAAATTAATTTAATAAACACATCAAAATTATAAAATACATCACCTCTAAAAAGATTGTCGTAATACTAGAACTGACTTCAGACTTTTCGGTTTCCTCTTTAAATTCGTTTAAATGATTACAATAGAGATTAGCTATGGACCCAATTTGTGACGATAAAGTCTTAGTCAACTGAACTAAAGAGTCAGCCTCGTTAACTGTACTTCGGCGTTCTTTTATTAAAAGCAGTTCTGCTGTTTTATGAAATCTTTCTACTGAATAAGCCGTAAATTGTGCTAAAGCTGATATGGCTTTTTGGAAAATTTCTCTATGCGACACATCTTTTGGCTCAGATGAAATTTGAGATTTCATTTCATTCCAAATCTGAAAACAATTATAAATTAAATTTCTTATAAAACTATTTTTAATTACTTTTTTAATATATTTAAAAAAAGTTTATCAAAAAACTCATCGATTTGTTTAACTTTTAATAAGACTTACATCAATAAGTTTATCATATGTTATAGAAACACCCAAATCTTTACAAGCTTCCTGTAACTTTTGTTTCAGATCCTTGTTTTTTTCTTCTTCATCTTCTTCGTCATCTTCATCACCAAGATCACATAATTCTTTGACCTCATCTAACGTTTCTTGCATGGATGTTAACTCACTGCCATCAAGATTAACTAATTGCTGCTGGATTTTCATATTACACTGTTTAGATAGCATTTCTAGAGCTTCTAAATGTACTAAGCCTTGATAGTCGTCAAAAAGACTTTCAAAATGAACCTTTCTTGCTAACTCTTTTTCTTCCATAGACTTTTCTTCTACATCTGCTTTTTCCTTTGCTTCTCGAAGAATTTGTGATAGTATAGGTTTATCAGCATCGTTCAAAAAAAAGGCCCGCTTTTTTTTTAAGCCAGGGTCTCCTTCTTGCAAAACTTCCATGGTCTTTTTTCCAATTGTTTCAAGTGTATCTAATCCACCAGAAATAACTTTTGAGCTGGTGGTTTCAACTAATTTTGTTATTGATGAAACACTTGACATAAAATTGCCAAAACCAAATGATGTGGGTAAATATTGTGTTGGACTCTCCTTTGATTCTTCAGGTTCTTTTTCTAGAATAAAGAACAATTGTGTACTAATTTTATAATTATTAGTGTTAATTAAAAAGATAAATTAAATAAAATTCTGCAAACCATAAGAAAGTATTCTTTAAAACATAAAAAGAGATAATTAGTTAAGAATTTTCATATTTTTAAAAATAATTTAACATTTTTATAATATAAATATATATGATTTGAGAAAATAAGTAATGCATAATGATTATTAGCTTCTAATGAATAGCATTAAGTTTAATAAAACTTTAAATGACTAATTAAATTACAGTAATATATATTTATTTTGTAGTTTACAATGAAAACCTATTACTGATTTGAAAAATTTACTTTTAATTTTCCGTTTTTAAAATCAGAATTCTATTTTGGATACACCTTGAAATTATAAAACAAAATCAAAATAAATTAATTAAAGTTTAAAAAATGTAATCAAGCAAGAAATTAAATAGCATTAAAAATTTCGTTGTACCTTCTACTTTTGGTTTTTCTTCTGATGGTGTTTCTGGTTTGGCCAAATTACCTGGATCTGGTACTCCTATTGTTTCTTCTAACATAGACAACCCTTGACTTACATGACTAGTTAATGTTGAAACACTAGCACTGGCAGTATTGAGCAATGAACTTACACCCCAATTTCCCCATCCTCCCCAACCACCATTTGTGCTGTCTTGTTCTGTACTACTTCCTGTAAGTTTGTTTAAAACAGGCTTATACTTGTCATCAGAAAGATCATCAGGAAGTTCAACGTCATCTCCTAGGCCTTCCCAACCATCTGGTTTAAAAAGATCCTTAAACGTTAAATTTGATAATAACTCTGCTGGCATATTTACAGCATCTTCCATACCTTGTGTTTTCGATTTAGCCTTTTTTGCTTCACTCTGCTGCGTTGCTCTTCTTAATTCTTCTTGCAAGTTTTGTTCATCACACTCCTCCCAGCACTCTTGAATCAACGGGGCTGGTTTGCCTTCTGATTTTGCATTTTTGCTAACCTCGTCTGGCGTTGTGGCATCTAAATCTGGAAGTTTTTCGATTTTTGTTGCTCCTAATTTCTTTGCTCCTAAAGTCTGAACTTCTTTTGGTTTTCTCTGCCTTTGTGGCCTTTCTCTTTTGTTTGCAACAACTTTAGGTTGTTTTTCACTATTAATCACAGCATCTTCAGGAGATTTTTCACATTTTGGCCTCTCACTTGGTTCACTAAAATTATTTTCACATTCTTCTTTGACTTTACTACCTACATCTTTGTTTTCTTGATCACTTTCTTTTTTGACACTTTCCAATGTTTTTCCATCTGTTTCTTTCTTATCAGGACTGTTTGCTTTCTCCATCTGGCTGTTACCTAAACACAAAAAATACAAATAAATTTAAAGATACGCTTACATTGCTTTTACAAGTATTAGACAATCCATAAGTGCTTTGATCTAACCAGATTTATCATCAGCTTTGCCTCTGCTATAACGCTTCCTCTGAGATTGATTCTTAGACTCCTGCTTGTTGGAGCCTCTTATCGGAGTATGATACTGCACTGGTATATAGTCCACGTCGTCATCGCTGTCCGAGCCAATGGTGGCAGTATATCTCTTGGGCTTACTGGGCTTTGGCTCCTTTTTGCCGTTCAGCTCTTCGTCAGCACTTTCGAAATCATCGCTCTCTGACGTTGCCATGATAATGATAAGCCAGACAGATCTACAACAAAAGATAATAATATCTATATTGCCCAATCCACATAGCTACTTCTCCACCAGCCTTCAGTCCACATTCAAACGTAAACAGAGCTGCCTGCCACAATCCTCATCAGCATCCATCGAAACATCAATCCCTCAACTTTCACCCTACAAACACCCTCATAAAAATCCAACCCACTCCAAAACAGCCCCATCAGCCAACGTCCCCCTCTGTTTATCCAAACACCCTCGTCAGCTGCACGCAACAGTTTGCAGTGCCGCTGACCGCCGCGTACACAACGCATGGAAATATAGAAAAAAGCTAAGGCGTAATTACGTTCGATTTACCTATATATATATATGCGCGCGTCGAAGTAATACGAGAGCGGGATATCCTCGGTGTAATATATAGGTTAGACTACCGCTCGGGGACTACGTTCGAGGAGTCATACTGCGGATGTGTCTACGACCTTTCTATAATACGGCTGCCAGAAGCAGAAACAGCAGCGCAGATGACTCGCGGCTCTCTTTCTTTTGCATTCCTCTTGTTCGCTGTATACGTAGTGTATACGTGAGGCTGTCTCTCTCTGTTCTCTGTAGATGTAGTTTCTCGCAGCGCGCGCATGTGATGTATATATGTTATATATATACGTGTATAAAATTGGGGTTATATATGTGTATATAAAGGTGTATATATATAAGAGTGCGTGCTTGGTCACGTGGTGAGGAAATGAAGCGCAGCGTTGAAATTAATGCGCCGTCGTGGCATATATACACGCGCGGACTCGACGCCCACGCACTTGGCGATGATAGTAAGGATTTTAGAAAGGAGAAAAATTTTTGAGTTTTTGGAGATTGCTGCGGGTTTGCGTGGAGATTTTGGGTTGTGATGGAGCTGCGTGACTGTGGGGTGGCGAGTTTTGATTGACGGTGCTCCAGAAAGATTCGGATCGGCACGGATTCGCCGGTGCGTGTTTAAAGGGACTTAGTTATGGGCGAGTGACGCGTTTGCTTTGGGATGTAAATAATGGCTTGTCGTGGTTTTTTTTTTTATTTTTTTTTTGTTTAGAATGGAAATTATGGATTTAATTTGGTTGATGTTGGGGTATGATTGTTTAATATTAATTATATAAGAAGGTAATGTAATTGTGTAATTTGAAGTAGGTATAGTTAGGCACTAGTAAGACGCTGTCTTGATGAACTTAGCATCGATCTACTTAAATGAGAATAAATGTCGAAATATATTGTTGATAGTTGAAAATATTTAAGTAGTTAAAGGGTCTGGAGTAGTCGTCTGTTTCTACTACATTAAGCAACAAAGTCGCACTTATACTACTTACTAGTAAGTAGAATTGACGAGACTTTACAGACACGCGGGATAATTAAATAATGCAACTTGCTTTTTAAATGATCCAAAATTGTTTTCTCAAACCACCACTTGATTCACGAAAGCTGGGAAGCTACTGCACAGAGCAGAATTAAATTTTTAAACAAAATCTTCAACAGCATCGCTAAAACATCTACTAAACAGACTAACTCAACTGCCAACTCCCACTTCTAATCCACTCGGTACCAGCAAAATACATCCAATCCTCCTCACCGCAAAACCTGTCCTCTCTCCACATTTTCCCGCAAAACCAGCCCCCAAAGCTCTCCCCACCCACCTCCTCCCAACACCTCCCATCCTCTCTCCGATAAACACCCCAAAGCCAGCTCTACTCAAACCTTACCGCGCTCCGCTCTTAGAGCGCAACTAGCGCCGTTCTCTCCCCTAGCCCAAAGCGCGCCAACTAACCAACCCGCAGTGCCCCCCCCCCCCCCACCCCCTCGCTCTACTCCGGCAGCGAGCACAGCGCGCGCTGTGGCAGTGCTATATAGACTTCATTCGCGCTCGCGGTCAGAGACACGAGAGAGTGAGAGCACACACCAGCATATCGGCGCGCGCACACAGCAAGCGAGAGAGAGAGAGACAGAGGCGAGAGCCAGCAAGTGGGGAACATTCTCACACATATACGTATATACACAGCGCGTAAAGGAAAGAAAGGAAAACACGGCGCTCAGCGGCGAGGAACAGAGCGAGAAGGGAGAGAGAGAGCCTAGCTTGTATGTATATACGTATGCGTGTAGCAGCGCAAGAGAGAGAGAGAAATGTGTCGCTCGCGCTAGCTGAAAAGTGCGTGCCGAGCGTGGGGCTGTGTTGTATACGTGTGTCCCGTACTGTCTGAGCGAGCGAGAGCGAGAGAGAGAGAGAGAGAGAGCAGCGGCGCGCAAGCGGCTTAGCAGCAGCAGCGGAGAGCTCGCGCGCACAGCTCACACAGACAGAGAGCCGGCAGCAGCAGCAGCAGTAGACCTCGCCGCCTCGCTTGCACACATCCTCGGCTGTTTTTCTCTTCCTCCGCTCTCTCTCCCTGTGTGTGTTGTGTCTCTCGGGGGGCAGTGCCTGCCGAGCGCCGCGCGCTGGTTCCTGCCGATTTTTTATCTCTCTCTCTCTGCGCATATATACGCGGAGAAAGTGCGCGCAGTGTGTCTCAAGCAAGTGTCCGTGCAGCGGGCCCAGTGTGCGTGCAAGTGTGTGGATTGTTAAAAACGATATGCTGCCAAAGGAGGAGGATCCACTTCAGCTGGATCAGTCACCGAGCCTCGGCGCTGCTGCTGCTCTTCCAGCTCGTCACTAAAAGAGCCATCACTTAAACCTATACCCACTGTACTTCCACACTAGCTCCAGGCTCGTTTTTCGAGGTTACACGCACAGCGCGAGCGCATATATAGCAGCAGCAGCAGCAGCCGCTTGGAGAGAGATCGGCACATTCCAGCGGCGCGCCAGCAGCAGCAGCAGCAGCAGCAGCCGCGCGCTCTGCTGCAGAGAAGGGAGAGAGCAAAGGCGCGCGCGCTATAGCTCTCTCTCTCGCGCGCGCGCGAGCGCGAGCGCACGATGTGTGTGTGTATATACGGCGGATAGCTGCTGCTCTGATCGGTAACGCGGCCCTGCGCGCTCTCTGCCTCAGAGAGGAGAGGATTCGTCTTGGCCCTGTGTGTGTGTGTCTCTCTCTCTCCGCGCGCCGTGAGCGCTCCGCGAGTTTTTCGGACGTGTGTCGTCGTCGTCGTCGTCGAGTGAGAGAGAGAGAGAGAAGCTTTAGCTCCGAGCGAAGTGAGAGCGTTTAAATATAGAAACAGTCGGGGCCTGTGAGCGCGCGAGGAGAGTCGAAATTTCCAAGTTTCGGAGAGGCTGCTGCTTGAGCGCGCATTTTTTCTCCCTGTGCGGCTCTCTCTTTTTTTCTTGCGGCTAGACGGAATTCCGCGCGAAAGTGTCGATGGGAAGGAAACGCAGGCGCAGAGGAGGCAGAGAGAGCTGAGAGAGCGCGCGTGGACGAAATTTCGTCGCGACGATTATATACACACAGAGCAGTGAGAGGTGAGTTTTCTCGGGAAAGCCAGAGAGGAAAAGGAGGTTACCAGCCTCTCGCGCGCGCGCGCGCCAGCCGAAGAAGAAGCAATAAAACGCGCTTAAGAGCGCGCGCCCGGCCTGGGGAGAGAGGAAGAAAAAAGAAGAGAGAGAGAGAGAGAGGAGGCAAAACTCGCCGCGTGCACGCGAAACGGTATATATCCTGCGCGCCTCTTCACGGAAGATATATACGGACAGAGGCGGGGATCGAGAGTTGAGAGAGCGTGGACCTGACCTTGGTGACATATACACAGACGAGCGCGCACGCAGAGAGAAGAACGAGCGAGGAAAATGAGTGGTGAAGTGCGAAGTGCGAAAGTTCGGTTCAGTGGGTGCAGTGTGTCTTACGATTAGAAGAAAATTAATCAAGTATACATAACATAATCAGTGATACAAGAGGAGAGAGAGAGAGAGAGCCCCAGCGTTGTTTACGCACCAGAGAGATTTTTCATCTTTGAGAGGGAGGAGAAAAAAAAAAGAGCGCATACCGAGCGCTACGAGAGAGAGAGAGAGGAGACAGACGACGAGACGGAGGAGAGCCAGCCGCCAGGCGAGAGAGCGCGAGCAAGAGCGCTATCATGTTAACGGTGGAATTCCGCTCGAGAGGAATCTGAAGGCGGGGACTCTGACGTCACTCCGCTCATGATAATGAGGTATTCATGATGGCGGACTCTATATACACACACGGCCAGCCGAGCGAGAGAGAGAGAGAGAAAGACGCCGAGCTATGTGCCCCGTTCTCTCTCTCTCTCTCCCTCGGCTGTGCGTGTTATGTATGCGTGTCCCCCTCCGCACGGGATGTCGTCTATTTCTAGGAGGACAGCGTGGCTGGGGCTTCGGGGTATGTGCTGAGCGTGAGAGGGACGGATGCTGGATGTGTGGGCTGAGGGGGATGGATTTTGGAGAGATCGGTTGGGTGTTTGGTTGTTTTTGGGGGTGGAGAACGGTTTTGTGGATGTATTGTTTATAGGGTTGGTTTTGGAGTATTATTGTTGATGTTGAATGATTTGTTTTTTTTTTAATTTGTTTGGATGCCGGTGTTGGACGTGTCTTGCCTTAGTTGACGAATGCAAATGCGCAAATGCCGATTGTATTGAGATTAGCTTTTGTTAATCGAGGATGAATGCAGCTGAGTGATCAAACTAGTTTCAATCAGCTGATTGAAGAATGAGGTAATGCGTCTTAATAGCCGGCCTTCGGCGTTTTGCAATTTCGATTTTAAAAAAACAAATGTTTGTAAACGATAGTTTGCTGTAAACTAATTTGCACCAATGGTATTACATACTGTTCGGAGCGCTTTTAAAGTCATTCCTGGAATTGCTTTGGAATTACTGAATATATATATGAAACGCAATTTCCTCGGTTATTCAGAGACTAATGAGTCAGGCTAAATAAATATTTACAATGTGAATACCTGTATGACTTTATTCAGCTAAATTATTACATATAAAAATAAGAATAATCTTGTAATCTAGGTTTTAATAAACATTAGTGTTTTTTTTTATCTTAAACGTTTTATCTGTTATAATACTTTATTTGATAAAATAAATAATCACAATCAAAACAACTGTTTAGAAACTGAGTCAATTTGTTTTTTTGAATGTCATGAAAACGTTTATTATAAATTTTAAAAGCATAAAACGACCTGTAAATTAAACGGTTATTACTTCTTAGTTTAATTTTCGTACTATTCTTCTTTCGTAATTCTAGTATATATTTGATACCTATATCCTGTATAGAGTTAATTAAATTTACATTCCAAACAATGATGTTTGTATTTCTAAACTGAATTGTATGTAAATTCAACAAGAAATATTATCAATTTATAACAAATCAATATATGAACTAATTTGCATAATGCATTCAAATACTGCTTACAAAACACTAGTTTTCTAGTTAATATTTTGTAATTTAGTCAACGGAAAGCATTTAAAAAATCGATAAACCTGTTCAAACGTATTTAAATACTTTTGTAAGTTTACTAAAAGTTTTCTTGGTAATTAACAAAAGAATTGTAAAAACCGTACGTAATAATTATTTTCAAGCATTACAAAGATAATTTTCACGCCAACATCTGCACAAGTATTATTCTGATAAACGCTCTTATCACTCCATGAAAAATCGTTTAAAACTTACCGTAAATATAACAATTACAAATTACTCCAAAATCAAATCATTCCAACGATTAAACCAATCCACTACAAAAACCATTCTTAAAAAAAAAAAAACCAAAACCCATCAACACTCCGTCAACATACACAAGCAGCCAGTGCACGTGCCGTGAATGAACGATTGTAGTTTCGCCAGTTGCATGTGTATGTGTGTGTGTATGTACATGTATGTCTGTTGCGTGGGTGCGCGCTCAGGGGCTCCAGGAGGGGGACACGTGTACAGTAGTAGCCGCTCGCTCGACTACTACGACCGACAGCGCGTACGTAACGCGTACGTAAATAATAAAAAAAAATTTTAAATAATGCCGGTCAAGTGATGATGATGGCTTGTTTCGCTATTATGGATTTAGAGCGCAGTGAAATATGCCAAGGAGACGGAATGGGGAGATACCGCTTCCGGAAGGGTGGGACGTCGCGCAGGACTACGACGGGAAGGTGTACTTCATCGACCACAACACGAAGAAAACGACCTGGATCGATCCTCGCGACAGGTATGATATGAGAAATTATTTATTATCGGGGTTAATTGGGTTGCTGAGGCGTTACACACTGGGTCGAGCACGCAAAGTTGCAATTTAAGATTTTTCGATAAAATTCTGTTGAGGTTTCTAGTTTGAGAACTGGAGGCTTTGATTCGAGGCATGTGATATCTATGGTTTTGTTGAGAGTATTATTTTTTAAGATTAAGTAAATATCTAAGATAGTTTTAATAGTTATAGTATTAATTCTTTTTCAGTTTATTTTATATTTAAAATGGAATAATTATTGTCAATTTTTAAGGCCACCATAAGATAAACAAAATTTAAATTCTTTAAACCGATTCACTTGTAAAATTTTTAAAAAAATTTAATTTATTAAAAAGTCATTAAGTTCATAAAATTTAAAATTTGTTTGCATTTTTAACAGTCTTAAATATTAGACATAATTTTTACTATGGAAAATTTAATGAAACTCCACTAAAATGCTAGCGGAATAAGAATTGAAATCTTCATTTGTGCTATTCAATTTAACAGAGTCAATTAACAAAATCGATGAATCATCTTATCAAAATCCAATATTTTATACGTAATTAGCATTCCATGCATACATTACTAATGCCAAATGCCTCTGCTACCTCATGCTTGTTCTATATTTATTATGCAGATCGTTCACCTTTGCGTAAGAAACATGACTCTGTGTGTAACTATAACAGCTATGCTCATATTTAATTTTTTTTTCGTTGGAACTGTTTGCTTAAGAAAGTGATAAGTTTCTAGAAAATTTCTGGAGCGGTGCCTTCAAAGCTTTGCTCTAAAAACGTTGATTACATAGTGTTTTTTTTTCAATTAAATGTTAATTGCAGTTTAAATTAGTATTAGGATACAAGTGAAAATTAAGCGACTATCTTTATACTGGATTGAAACCAAGTTCACTTTCTATGATTAAAACAGCAATAATAGTTACTATATCAGTTCATTTTTTATTTTTGCAATTCCGTCAGTTTAGTAATGATCATTTTTCTCCGTAATATTTATAGAGAAAGTCAACAATCACAAAAACATCCTATAATAAGACCGTTTACTTAGCCACTTTTATTTTTTAACCTATTACAAAAAAAAGTAACAGAAAAAGCCCCAAATTACTCCCCACAAACCCGAATCAAATCACCAACATCAAATCTCAAACTCCACTATCGACCATAAAACGACCAAAACACGTCATACTCAAATTCCACATCATCCTCCAGAAACGTCACGAATCAAAAATTTTCACAATAAAAATCGAAGCCAGCCCGATGACGCTAGTCGCGTCGTCAAGCCGATATATGTACACACAGGCCGGCAGCGCACGCCGTCACTTACATTATATAGGTACACGAGCGTACGTACGTACACGAACGTGTGTACATGCACGTCCTCGCTTACTCGCCGCGGCGTCCGCATACTTTTTCCGGCAGCCGAGTGTGTATATGTGCGAGCAGTGACGGAGCTGAGAATCGCGAAGCCCGTGGCAATTGCCGCTGTATGGCTTTTATCGGGCTGAAGTAAAACGTCGAAGTATTTTTGGCCGATGATAGTTTTTTAGAGGAAACAAAATTGTTGTGTTGGTTAGATAGACTTAATGTAATTGATAATTCATTTTAAATGTTAGTTTTAAACGTTGGCGGATGATAATGACAAGCGATAATGACGGATGCTTTGAACGGTGGTTTTGTAATTTGACAGGTGACAAGTGTATTAAAGTCATGATAATGAGCTGATAGTCGATGTTAAATGGAACCGTTTTCCTGCAAACGGCTAGTCAATAACAGATGACTTTCAAAAAGTCAATCAATTCTTTAGCTCCGGGGATCGTTTCATAAACAATTGTGCCTCCACCATTGAACCGTCCATTCACGTCGAGTGCCATCACTGCTTAATTTTTTATGCAACGATCGTCACACTTCGCGGCACGCATATACATTTTCCACTAATACCATCAGTTTCGTTCAGACCATTCAATACACTCGTCAAATGCCCAAATATAGAACCACCCCCGATCGTCCAATTTGTTTTCCAGGCCGCTTAAAAAAGAGAGAGAAAGAAAGAGACGCCTCGGAGTGTACATACGTATAGGCTTGCGCGCTCGTTCGTTTGCTAACGCGCGCGATATATACTTGCCGCGCCCGCATTCCAGACGCCAGGGCCGCGAGACGAGCTGAGCGCCCCGTGAAAAGCGCGAGCTGACTGTCTACTGGTGATGATTTTTCTTTGATTCGATGCGTTTTTGTCGATGGTGATCGCAATTGTGGCAGTTGGTTCCTTATTGTCTGTGAATGTGACTTTGAGTAAGGATTTTCGAGGGAATTGGTTTCACTGATTAAAAGTTTATAAAAGATATGAAGAAATCCCACTTGTAAGCTTTATATCTATTTCGCTAAAGCAATTTAGAAATTACTAATCCAGCTGCCTCATCAAGCAAATATTTGAATTTCAGTATCCCGTCTCCATCCTCAAGCCCGTTAATTTCCAGACATTTATCAAATCGGTTTTATTAACATTTTTCGCGAGCACAGGCGACGTATTAATTACGCGCTCGAGTCCGATGCACGCGAGAGCCAAGAGAAAATGAGCTAATATCATACGGGCACATGCACCGTGCCGTTAGGTATGGAAGTTTCACGCGCCTTAGAAGAGTATAATATGAGATTTTCCTCTAACTGTAACATGATTGAATGATCGTAAAAATGAAATTTCGATGCTGCAGGACGAGCGGCGCGTCGCTGGTAACCTTCTTTTTTCACCTTATAATTGAAATTTATGCCCCGACTGGCCATTACCCGACTCAGCTAGCCTCCGTTTCCAGTTCGAGAGAAAATCGGGATATTAGAAAGTGTGAAGTTTTCTTGTCGGCCGGCTGCAATAACGTTTTCCTCTTCACACCTGTGTGTCTGAACTAAGGTGCCAGACACTCGTCGTCGCTTCATTAACTTCATCGCGCGATTTACACACTTCAAACGTTTCGATAACATCTGGCGTTATCAATAAAGCTCGTTTGACTTCAAACGAAAATAAGCAGACGCTATCACCTCCCTGAAACTTCCTCATGATCTTCAGGCACGCGCGTGTCCCAAAGGGTCATGTATCTCTCCCCCTTCTCGCTCTCGGGTTCCCGTTCTTCCTCCTGCCAACCTCCTGCTTACACGGATATACACACACTCACACACGAAGGCAGGTCCCCGGTACGTCTCTCCTCTCTGGTAAGCTGGCTCCTCTCTTAACTTCCTCTTTGCATTCGAAGGGAGGCCCGCTTCGTGTGTGCTTCGTCGCGTCCGTTATAGCAGGAGAGAGAGCACCGCAGCCTTGCGGCCTGCTCTTTCGTCCTTTTTGTCTTCTCTCTTTCTCTCTCCCTCACAGCCAAAGGGAAAAAGAGAGAGAGAGAAAGAGTATATATATATATATATATCTTCTCCCTTTAAACTTCCTCCTTGCGGACTTCGCGAAGTATTTCAAGGCCGCAACGAGCGAGTCCGCATGCGCGAGCGCGCAGCGTTAATTGGGGCCTCGACCTATGAAAAACGGGCATGTTTTATGGGGACATTGATTCGAGATCGTATTTCGAATACTGGGTCTGTAAGGCGATGCTCCGGAGGCCCCCCTACCCCTCCCGCAGCCTTTGCCGTTTCTCTCTTTCATTTTTGGTGTGCTTGCTTTTTTTGGTTCGCCCGTTTCGTTCGTTCGTTTGTTTGTTCGTTTGTTTTTGACCTACGGTTCAGGCATTGCTGTTTGTGTTCGGGTCTGTGTGAGTGTGTGCTTGGAATCCAAGCAGTCTTTCATTGATGAATGGTGTGCTTCGATTTGCGGGTCTTCCGCTCTTTCGGCGATCTATTTTTTACTTTTTATTTTTAAGGAGGGTTTAGATGTTTTTTATAGTGGTTTTTCTGAATGTTTATTATTTTTTTATATTTTTTGTGAAATTGGATTACGTAATGTCGTGTTTTTAATCATAAATGATTAAAGCATACGCTTGATATGTACGTTCGTTACTTGAAGTTGGTTGAAGTTAATAACTTCCTACTTCAAGATTGTAGAAAGTGTGTTATTAATACGAGAATAAATGCTTTTTGAGCCTTTGTAATTTAACAGGCTTTATCCTTGTCTTAACTATAATCGTTTTAAAAATCGTCCGACTCCACTTATCATATCTATATCCGCAATTAAATCTAAATAATTGAGCGAATTCTAGCGATAGCATTATTTTATTAAGAAAATACGCATGGCCATATGATATAAAAGCGATTAATCAAATTTGACAGATAGTAATCCATTTTATTCACTCATCTCCGTATGCCCAATTAATAATAATGAATAAAAAAAATATTCAATTTCGCACGTACTTCACGTGCTGCCACTCTCTCGCTAAACATGACAAAAAAGCCCCTATCTGCAATAACTCCTTCATTTCCAATTACTTTCGTAAATATCAAGACTATTCTCACCGCTCAACCTTAAAGCAAAATAACCCCACCATCCTCGCCATACGTGACACAATTACGCGTGAAAAAATTCCCAGCATCAAAGCGCCTAGCTCTCTTCGCGGAATCAGCTCTAATTATTACAGAATTTCCAATTCAAGGTCCCACCCACTCATCATCGCGCCTCTTCTCATTTGCATGCCGCAAAAAGCTGCCTCCGTCTTTCTCTTGGCTCTCTTCTCCCTCTTTCTTTTCTCGCCTCTAAATCAGGCGCGTAAATGCATCGCGAGCGGCTTTCGCAATGTTCTCAGGCGCGATGTTATAACGGGCTTGGAATGCCTCCGATCGCGAGCACCAAGAGGTATGCGCGAGTGTAACTTGGTGAGTTGTCGATGGATGGCTGAGGAGCGTGCGTGCTGGATTTTTTTAGGATTCGCTTGCGGGGTTTCGGTTAGGAGGGTTTCGAGGCGTTTTAGGGGGTGTGGAGGGTCTGATGCGTCTAGTAAGAGGCGGGTTTGTTTTTCACTTATTTCATTAAAAATTATAGTGAATTAAAATAATAAAGTATATGGTTTCTTATTTTTATCACGAAAAACTATGTTGTTAATTTTCTATAAATCCGATAAAAAATTTCATGTCCCTGAACAGTAGAACAAATAATGAATTGACAATCCTACTTCATTTATAGATTTACCCATAACTGAGTTAATAGGACTTCTCCAACACGCAACTTTCAGATTGACTTTAAACGACTTAAGAATCGTTATTCATTCCACTTAGAACCGCTCGTCCTGACCCTCTTCGGTATCGATTTACTACGATCATTCCGCCGGCATACAAATTCAAGTATGCATTCTCCAAAGCCTTAAGGATGAAATGTTACTCTAGGTCACACGAACCCAGTGCCTAAGTAGCTCCCAACCAACCCAACGTTTTTACCCCTCAAAACCGAACTTTCCCACTCATCACCCTAAACCACTCAGCTTTAGAAACGAAACTCCTCATCATTCAGCTCACTTTCTTCCGATCCCGCCTCTGCTTCCAGCTAAGCCCGAAACTCCAATCTGCTTTAACGAGAAGCATCAATTTCGCGCCACCTTCTGGCCGCTGCTCACCGGGGCATTCCTCGGCGACGACGTCGTATAATAAGCCGGTCCGATTCCCGGTACTCCGAGATTAACGCGAGCGCGCGAGCGGTTTGTGGAAAAGCAGGTCTCAGCGCAGATGCTTTCCGCCGGATATACTTAGAATCTTAATTAACGCGAGCGAGCGACCCCCATTTTCGCGCGAGCTCTCGGGAATTCCGAGCGCGGCGATCTTGATGGCTAGCGACGTTTTCGGGATGACGGGGGGAAAAAGGTTTGTTGGCTGGGGGATTTTTCGGGGCCGGAAGTTTGCGTTTGATGAGGGGAGAGATGGTGATGATGAGCTGAATAGTAAGAGGTGCTTGGGTGTTTGCTTTCGGTGAATCGTGACGTTATGAATTTGCAGAGTGCGTAGTTTTGATGGTTGGGTACTTGAAATTATCAGGCTTTTGTCGAGTGATAGATGCCATCATTTTTCGGTTTACTTTGATAGAAATCAAGATTTGAGAAATTGACATTGAATACTATGACATGCAGTTTCGTTAAATTCCTTCATCGTGATAAATAAAACAAACAAAAATGGTCTCGTGCAGCGTTAGCGATCTCGTTAATAAAATCTAGCTGCGCATTGTAAGAAAGAAAAAATAGGAATTTAATGGATGCTACTTTGTTCTCATACAATCCCTCCTTGACGTACGTGGATCTCATTCTTATTACATTGTAATCATTATTTATGCCTCTTTGAAATGCACAGTAGCGTCGAAACAAACGTTTCTTGAAAACTAATTAAAATAATTGCGTTAGTCATTATATTTGATAACCTTGCTTTCTCGCACCCTAAATACACGGAAGATCAGCATCTGTATTATTCATACCAACGAATTTCAGATAACAGTTCAGCATCTTCAAAGCACAATTACCAGATACGAAGTGAAAATTACTCATTGAAGGCAAATCGCTCGGAAAGAATTCTAAGTAAAACTACAACTTCCACAATCGCTCATGAGAAACGCCTCTGTGATTTATCACCGCTCCCAAACCATTTCCTTCGTGCGAAAGAAAAAAAAAATAGGCCTCGTTGAATCAGCTCGGATAAAATAAACAATCGCGAATTACCGCAAAAAAAAGTGACTCTTTGTATACACGTGGATTAGGAAAAGCTCGTTATCTGTCGCCTATCGCCCGCCAAGTTTCGCCCGCGCCATGGTGACATCATTGAGAAAAAATCCGTCGCGATTGCCTAATACTCGCGGGGCCCGGAATGTAAACGCGCTCGTCTTATCGCTCTGGCAGCAATGGGACATACAAGGCACAGATTCAGCGCTCGCGTTTTATACTCGCTATCTTTGATTCATGTTCAGCGGTTATTATGCACGTTCGGGGCAAGATAAAAAAGGCTAAACAAGAGGTTCGTTCAGTCGAAATATAGGATTTATTTTTATAAAAATTGACATAGGTTGTACGAATATATTTACAAATCGATTTAGAACATTATTTTTTGTATTTATTTATGCAGTATTCATCTATGAGTGAATAATGTAGGAACGTCGTTAAAATAAATACTTTTTTGAAAAATTAGAAAGGTCAAATTATGTACACTTTAGATGTATGGCATTGGAAGACTAATGGAATTAGACGACTAATGAAACGGTCGAATCATCAATATTGCTTATGTTTTTAGAATCTTTAATGTTGAATCATTTTTGGGTAGACTGGACATTATTATCTTTACATTTAATATGTTATCTAATAATATTGATTGTGTTGATCTTTTAAGACGTTTTTAATTTCATACACCAAGTCAAATTATTAAAAATGATATTCCATATCAATAATTTATACATTAATTGAAAAAAATTGCATTGTAGCTTTTGGGTTTACCCATCACTTCCGTAAATAAATAAATAAAAAAAGTACGTTCATGATAAAGATTTTCGTTGCTTTATATGTGGAGAGAGAATTACCGTTCTGATCGTTGATTAAGAGTACCGTTCGTTTTTTACACTTCTCAAGAAATTTGAATTTAATAATATAGATTGAATTTTCTAGTTAAAGTGTCACTGCTATAAATATAAGGAAAATGCTGCAGGTAGTAATTAATAGTAATTATCTCTATTTGATAATTGATAACCTTGCTTCAAAATAAAACTTATTCCTATAAGTCTAGTTTAATACCACTTGGCATAGATCTAAAGTAAGTTACTATAATTTTAGCAAAAAGAAAGAGGTCCACATGCAATTTTACCACAAATAACTATATATAAAAAATAAAACAGATCGAACTACATCCTAGAAACATGCACACCACAATTCGTTAAACATCAACCAACCGATCCTCTCGCAACATTCCATCAGCATCCATCCTCCCAGCATTCCCCGACATTTTCCCAGCCATCTCCGGCTGTAAACAAGCATCGGTATAAATATTCGGCAATCGAATCGAAATCGGCAGTCTCAAAAGTCCCATCCTAAATTATTCAGCTCAGAGAGCAATAAAGACGAGCGCTCGTTCATTTCCCGTCCTTTCAATACACGTCGATCGGCGCGGCGCGATAAGCCCGGAATGCGATTGATAGATCGGCCGGATAACGCGTATTTTTGCCCGAACGTGGGATAACATCCCGGCGGCGGCTGCTGCTGCGCGCGCTTTCGGAATTACGGTAGCTGCTCTCGGCGCGTGTATCTCGGTAGCTTCCGCGGTGAAAGGAGCCGACGCATTTGGCTGCAGATAACCCATTTAGAGGCGATACAGCCGTTTATGGGCCGCCGCGGTGAGGTTTGACTTTTTGTGGGAATTTTTCGGTTTCTCTTTGCCCGGGGATGTATTTATTAGGCTGCCGGGGTAACTGATAGGATTGTTTACAAGATGGAATCTTGTTTAGATTTGAATTAATTACATGGTTTTCGTAGCGCTGGGTTTAATTATATTGTTTTTATCTTTTGGATTAAGATTTTTTTCGGATAACGTTAAGGTTTGAGAAAAGTTTCAGAAGATGAAAAAACTCGTTTGTTGGGATACTAGTAAATCCCTTAGGTCTTTCGAAATCCACGTAACCCAATTCGCCGTCATCGTATGCAAATCCTTTAATCCCAGGAAACCAGTGTATCTTCTCGCTCTAGCCTACCCACCGCTGTTAAAGGATGTAACCACGTGACGCGCTCGCATTCTTCTGGTTTTCGCAGCGTCACGTGGGCTACGGCAGGTATGCAACGCAGCATCTTCTCTAAGTGTAGAACCCGGCGCGTTTGCATTCGTGGAAACGACCGCCGGATTCTCGGTATCGGCGTTTTTCGTGCCCACACAGTCAGGACCAATTTGTTTTAAAGACGAAGAAGGATCTGTCAGTTCGATTGCCACGGGCTCCGAGCTGAGGAAATTTATGGGGGCCCAGGCTGTAAGGTCCTTGCTCCCTTGATCAGCGTCTTATAAATTCATTGTCCTTTCTTTCTGGGCTTCTCGCCCTCTTCTTCCGCGAGCCGGAAAGGTCATTGATTCCAGGCCGAGATCGACCTTTTTTCAGTCAATGGGAATCAATGGCGTGTTGAGCTTCTGAGAATTTCTTGAAGATGCGTACGAATTTAGGTCTGAAGTGTTATTAATAGATTGTACTTGCTATTGTGAAGATGTGAGAACTATTCGTTCAATTTTGATTTGCTCATTTCATACTTTTCTATCGTCCATTGAAATCTGATATTAAAAACGGATTGCTTGAATGAAATATTTGAAACGGAGCTGAAATTCAATACCGGTTTCTTGGTTGAATAAATTTGGAATATCTGGTGTTACCTGAAAAACAAGAATGTCCAACTAGTTTTCGGGCCTGCAGTTTTCGTGCACTGCTGAGAGATGTATATTATAGAATAGTAACTACTGAAACCAACAGATGGTTTATTTGAATGAAAATTTTCAGGCTCTAAATTTCACCATCAGAAAAATCCTTAAGCCAATCCACTGGAAGTAATCGAATTAGTTAGATCCAATCCATTAATAATCGATTTCTTTTTTCATCAAGCTCTGGCGCTATAAAATCCCGTTAAAAAAAAAAGATTACTATTGAGTGATGAAGGCGTTTCATGCGGTAGCAGCGTAGAGCGTCAACGTCGACGTTAGAATACATGCATGCACGACTGAGCGAATCTGGAACAGCGTATAAAATTGCCGTTTAAACGGGCGTGACGAGCTCGCGTTCTCCTTCTTCGTCCGCGATGAATATTTATAGTTGGCTATTGTAATTGCATTATCCGCTTTCACGTCTTACTACGACACATCGGCGCTCTGCTCTATCCCTGCTCTGGAGACGTCTTAAAGATTTCGCAGAAGAATCAATATGTATCTTACGAAATTTAAAAAATTCAAAGCTAAGTTTTTCTTTTACGATATTTTGAATCTTTATTGGCTCTGAAGCGTTTGGTACTTGCATACTTTTGATTTTTAATTGATTGAAAATTATACGTATGTTTTAAGATATTTATACATTTGAAGATAAAATGTATATTTGAATAATTTCGTAATTCTTTAAACTTTTGTTTTATGTTACTTATCGCATTTTATATTTCATTTTTTTTTTTAATTTACTCATATTTTTCAGGGTTTTGAATTTTCTATATATACTCTCTAAAAATTATTTTAGTTTAAAAACAAATTCGCACTACTCATCTTCAGCGAACAATCCCATACCTTTCGCCATAAAATTCCTTCCAGCCTGTACTCGAAGCATACACATCACTCCTCTCGCATAAACACATACGCACACCATACTCGCAGCCAGCCACACACACACACACACACACAACACACATGACCGAGCCGTGAATTGAAAACGCCGACGAGCTAATCTTTCAATTTTCGTGTCCGGCCGTAATGAGCGTAAGCCGAGTGGCAAAAGGCTACCGGGGACCGGACTCCGCTCCTCGTCCCTTCTCTTTCTCTCGCTCGACGCGTATATATACGCACACACGAGAGTCATTACATTCTTTCGGGGCGCAGCGACCTCGTGCCAAATTGCTTTTAAATTACCTGCCCGGTCCCCGAAATCGACGCGCGCTCACTCGCGCCTGCGTATACTTATATCTATATATGAGTCCTGGCTTTTCGACTTGGATTCCTTCGGCTCGCTGCAGTCGATATGGGCTTTTGATTTTTCAGGGTTTTGAACGAGAGAAAGAGAGAAAGATCGCGGTGAGTCATGCCACAGAGGTTTCGACTGGTCCCCATTGAGAGGAATTTTTGGGGAATTGGTCAATTCAATTCGGACTCGATCCAGTTATACCGAAATCGCTGGAATTTCGAGGTTAAGAAACTTGTTTGTCGAACGCTTCGAGCCGATAGATGGAATTGCGATGAATACGGTTCTGAAAGACTGTCTGTTATCGTTTAATAATATTTAGTAACGGAAAATCTTTCATTACGGAATAAGAATAAAATTTTAAACTATTACTTAACAACGACTTTGAAGACTCAAATTAAACTTCATTGTTAGGTTTAAATTGAAATTACGTTGAGAACCGCTTGTAATTTTCGAACTTTAAGATACTCGATTTCGCAGTCCTCTGGAATGCGCATGCTCTCACAATCCTTTTTACTTTTGCTCTTACGTCCCTTTGCTCTCTTGCCTTTTTATTTCTCTTTTCTTAGCCGAGCTTTATCTTGCTGTATTATTTGACGAAGATTGGTCGAAGTTTTTTCTTTTCATTTAAAGTTCTCGATTGAAGCAATTTTTTGTAGACCGCAATGCTCCCAACGAGAGAGCTGCGGTTTATTTTTCGACGAGAATGCAATCGCGCGGAGCTTCCATTTTGATTAAATTTTGCGGGCGCGCGTTTCTGTTTTTTTGCTTTTTATTAACATAATAGCTGAAGTTTATTAGTCGAGTCGTGTTTTTTTTTTACGGTTGTAAATCTCATTAACCGTACTTGATAACATCAACCCTAAAACTCTATCTACTTAAAAAAAACTTAACAAAACATAACTTCAAAAATAATCTTACTATCCTTTGTCCCAAACGAATTGTTAACTTCAAACTTCCAAAATAAAAACAAAACTAAACGAAGCATGCAAATATACCAGCCCCATCTTCAAACCCTCATCAATCTCTCAGCATCGAAAATTAATCCCGGCGGGCAGCGCGCTCCTCTAACGTCTTAACTTCGCGACGCGCTTCGACTTCAACCTCTCAATTTCTGAATGAAGCGCGCGCCGGGGCTCAAAACAGGTATTACGAGAGAGAGAGAGAGAGGCCGCAATCTTCAATCTCAGCGCGCTCACAATCGGAGCCTCGCGCGCGCGTGCCGCTGTGCGCTCGGCGAGTTTCTCCAAAAAATTTTAATTACCCGCATGCTCCGTAGCGCGTACTCCCATTCCGACGCGTGTGTATGTATGCTCGCGTATAAGTGGCGCACGAGCTCACTTGCATAATGCGCTTCGGTCTGCATCCTCTCTCTCTCTCTCTTCTCTTTATGCTGTATGTATTCGATCGACGAATGATTCCTCCTGCTCTTTTGCCATCCCAAAAAAAGGAGAAAGAGAGAGAGAGAGAGGGAAGTTTGGTGTAGAGAAAGAAAACCGGCCGTAAGTGTATATATAGCCGGAGAGCGAGAGAGAGAGAGAGAGAACTCCGCGAGCCTGCCAATTACAAACAATCATCGGGGAATGCGCGCACGAATCGGCCCACACTCGGCAAAGAAACGTATACGCTCTCGCTCGAGATAAAGAGAGCGAGGGGGGGGGGCAGAGAGCCGGGGGATAATAGAGCGAGAGGGAGGGCACTTTTCGTCTCCATTTCTTCATTAAAAAGTCAAAACAACACTCCACTTACGGGACAAATTGAAGGTAATTGAGGGGAATGACAAGGAGCGCGCGCGGGCGCGGAGAGCAAAAAAGTAGCGCGAGAGAGAGAGAGAGCCTGCAGACGAAGCGGGAGCTTATTATACACCCCGGGCCGAGATTCGAAATTGCCGGAGTGCTAATGCAGCGCCACCTCCGGGACATTATGTTCGCGGGGAACAATGAGGCCAAGTCGCGAGTTTTTCCCGATTTTTTTTTACGCTCCGAGAGGATATATCGTCGCGCCGAGCGTTTTGCATCGATTCTGCGTTATTGTTCGCGCGTTTTTAGCGCGGAGAGCGGAGAGTGAATGCATCTGACCTTAGCGCTGAATTGACTTGATGACTGCGTGGGCTAAAATTTACATCGCCCTCTCTCTCTGTTTCTCGCGCGGCTTAAGCGGCTGCCGCGCGATGAATGCGCTATTAAGTTTACGATGCAGTGCCTTAATTTTGCAAATCAGTCGCTTCGTTATATGGATGTGACACTGGCGATTACTGGGAACGTCAGTATCCACGCTGTCACTTTGGAATTTCCAGTTTTCTGGGGACAGAAAAATAACTTTCGGGCTGCGGCACGTGCTGTGAAATGTCTTGGAATTCGAATGGATATACGTAACAGAGCTCTGCGGGCTTTACGTTTTAATATGTCGTTTCGGCCTCATGAAGTCCTTTACGTTCGGCGCGAAACCGCAAGTACGTTATTGCAAAAGCGAGAGGTGAATGAAATGAGAATAAATATTTTGTAGTATTCTCAAGGGTATCGTGTGTACCGATTGATTTAATGGAAAACAGGTGTTTAACAGCATTAAGCTTTGTTTAAATTATCGTAAATAAACGTTTGTTATTCAAACCGCCTCTATCTCCTCCATTGAATCTGTAGTCTAATCTCGCGCAACACAGTGATTACAGGAATCCAACGTACCCAGACGAATTCGTTTTGGATTAGACCAGTTAGTAAACGATTATAAGAAGTAAACCGATAAAATCTTGATAAAACGATAACACAGTACAATGTAACTCTCAAAATTCCTGAACACGCTCAGAGCTCAACACAAACCACTATCTCTCGCTACCTCCAGAAAACTAAGGTCCTTTGTCTCCTCGAAGGGTCGAAGCGCAGCTCTGTGTTTTTTCGGGTCACCAGCGGTATATAACAGCTCGCCTATGGGCCCCGTGGAATGCGGGCTGAAGCTGGCTTTCGTGCGCGGCTCGCGCGCTGGGAGAGACCTCCTGGAAGGTTATAGGCTCATAAGGAGGGTGAAAGTCGCATTCCACGTGCCGAGCTGCAGCGGAGCGCGCTGCAGTTTCCGCTTAGCCAGCGGAGCAGCTTTTCCCATGCGAAAGCCGCGCGAGCGCGGGTGTATGTACGTGGGAGAGTTAGCTGATGGTGTGCGCGGTGAATGGGTTTTGGTTGCTGTGATGTGGTTTTAGCTTGGACGTTTTAGAGTTGAGGAATTTAGAATCGTTTTTGGAATATACAGCAGTAATTTAAATATTACATCGATCGGCTCATTCTTTAAGCAAGCTAACCATTTGTACCAAACCATTTCCAAATTCCTTAAGGTTATCGACTCCCTCATTCCTCAGCGCCCTACCACCAGATTACGCGTAATCTTCGGCAATACCCAGCTAAAGCACCTCTCGAAAATTCGTCACAAATCAAACGGCTCAAAGCCGCTCTCGCAGCAGCTGCAAAACCGGTGCATCCAGTCTCCTCGAAGCGAGAGAGAGAGCCGCGAACCGCCGCCCAAAATAGATTTTTACGAGCCTTCGGTGCATTCTTCGATGAGGCCAGAGAGCCGCGCGTGCCATTAGGATACTCTCCCGCGTTGCTTTCCTTTTTTTTTTAAGCCAACGGGCCCCCGTATACACACTTTTGTTCCACGGCGCACATGCGTCACGGCTTTAATGATGCTTTTACAGAGGACTCTTAAGCAGTTTTTTGTGCGCGCGCTCGCGCGTTAGAGCGATGAGAGATTAGGTTGCGCGCGCGCGCGCGTGGGCGCAGTTGTGCTGTATAAAGAGTCGCTTCATTGAAGCTACTTTATCGAGCCCGGCCTCATGAATATTTATGGGCGAGGAATTTTTTTTTTATTTCTAAGAGAGAGAGAATGATGAAACAAGGGGAGATAGTTATATCATTAGAGAAATAAATATCGATTATGGCTTGGACACTCGGCTTTTTCCGAATGTGCATATTTACGGCGACGAGAGATTTATATGGGATATTAAAGCGTTTCTTTCTAATCGGTTTATCAGCAGCGTTCGTTAATACGGCGCGTCGAAAAATAATTTATTATGGTCGATAAAAAAGTACGGCTTGCAGGCGATTTTTCACTTTTAGCCTGCTCTTAAAAACCTATCGTCGAGAGCCGATGAATGTCTAATGGGCACCACTACTCACTGACACATATCCGTTTTTTTTGTAAAAGAAAAACCAGAACAGTGCGCGGAATCCAGTTGCGCGATCGTCGCCGGCCGAAAATAACTCGTTTTTCGTATACGTGTGGATTCTCGGTATATACCGAATCGAGCAACAACAAACGCGGCTTCGTTTGACTAAATAGCGACAAAACGAAATCTCGCGCGTGGGGCCGGCTGCGGAACATCGCGAGGCGTAAACGTTGATTTTACGAGACACAGCCGGCGCTGCTCGCCCTTTGAGGGAAAGAAAAATATGCATTCTCTGAATTTCTTTGTGGCGGGGTTTATTATGGAGTCCTCGTGGTGGAAGCGTTGGTTATTTTGGAGTATTTTTACGCGATGCATGTGACATCCTCTTGCTTTATTTTATTTTTTGCTTTAATTTTTTTACCGATTCAAAAAATATGAGCATTTAATAGAATAAAGCACAGTTTTATTAAAAAAAATCATTTTTAATAGTATTTTATGGTAATTTTGATTTAAAAAAAAATAAAATAACAAAACCAAAATTAAGTCTACAACTAAAATCAATTCAAAAACAAAAATGTGCGTTTGTTTCATCTCAAAAATAAGAGAGACCTCAAGAGCCCGCGCCTGAAACGATACAAACTTTGTCCAAGATAAAAAAGAAGTTACAGACCGCGAGAGAGAAACAGAGAAGTAGAAGAGCAAAGTGCAGGCGGCGGGTGTCCTGGCGCGCTCGACATCTGCTCGCCATCTGGGCTTAGAAAAATGTCTCGCATTCCACGGAGCCGCCTTCTAAAAAGTGCGCGGCTCTTTTCGAGCCGCATTCTTCTGCGTGCTGCTCGAGCTCTGCCCGTTTTCGGTAAGGTCCTGAAAAGCTAAAAAAAATGTCGGTCGATCGCTGCGTTGATCTAATCCGAGAGAAAATGCTGGCTGAGAAATGTGGTTTCTTGAGAATTTTGAGCTTTTTCAGTGATGCTCGGAGGAGTTGATGAAATCGAAAGTTTGAATAAGGAGCAAAGTGATTTGCTGAGAGAAAAACGACGGTAAAGTTCTATTTTTAAAGTGATAAACTTGGAAGTAAAATTCTTTTGAAGTTAAATATATTATTGTTACATATTTTTCATTGATATTAATCGATATTTTTCTACTTCGATCAAGTATCATTATAATTTTTCAGAGTATGCAGTTGAAATACTGTTTTTATTCCTCAAAAAATATATTTAAAAAAATTATTTTGCAACCATCCTAACAATTACATTAAAAAATTGAAAGTCTCTTTCTTCTTCTCATCATCTCATTCTGGAATCTTCCTATCGCAACTTTGGTTGCCGTAGTTTTTTCTCCTCTCTATCTCTTTCCAGATACGATTGCTATAAAGGTGATGTCCATAATAGTAACACTACTTGCGCTTCGCCCTCTCGCGTTAATTACGCGGGATACCGCATTGTTTCGGAAAAATTACGAAAGCAGAGGCACACATGGCTCATCCAGCTGCTTTGGTTAATTAAGACGAATTCTCGCTTGGAGAAAGTGAACGCGTATAATCTTTTTTAGAACGTGCTAATTCAAAATAAAAGGAGTCACCTTTGTTACTGGATGGTCGAATTATAATTTAATTTAAGCAGTATTTAGCGTAGTTAGTAATTCGGTGGTATCTAAATCTGAAAGGGTGAAACTTTCGTGGAATGGGTGAAAAATAATTCATTCTAAGCCTATGCTTCACTTATTTAATGAATGGAAGAATGAGCATGTAGAAAGGGCGATGATTCATTTTTTTCCAGTTAGAAAAGTAAACGTATTTTTTTATAATAAAATGGCTATTTCATTTATTATAAAGTAAAACATTCGAGTCTCCACGTTAAAATATGTTTCATTCATTCTCACACATCGAATGCAATTTGCTCATCTGACGCATCGAAGGAGCCGCACGCGGTGGCTCGGGCATTGCATTAATTAACAAACAATTATGGAATAAAGGCAAGAGTAACGCAAGAGCGCGCCGGAATTCCGGAGCGCGTTAAGGAGAGCGCACATGCGAATTATTATACACCGCGAGCGTACAGTTCGTCATTATTTCCTCGCGCTTTCGGCGAAGCATTGTAACGATGGCTTTCGTGCGAATGAGCGTGTTAAACGCCTTTTAAGGACCCACGTGCCAAGTGTAATATTTTTTGTTTGCATTGCTGTGCGAGAATCGTGTATGAATTTGTTGCGTCTTCGGATTTATTTGCGTCAGAGGATGGCGAAGTGAAATTTCCTAGTAGAATAGTATATGATCAAATACAAGTCTTGAGCCATTCGACTCATTGAGTTGGTATTAATGCCAGAAAGTTTGTAGTTGTGTCTGATCGAATTCTGGCGTTCATGGCTCTTGAAAATTTATGAACTTTCTGTGAAGAATACTTCAAGGCAGCAGACGTTAAAGTATCAAATGCTTCAACGGAAATATTCCACTTCAAAACATCCATGTGCGTCCTTACTTAGACCTATATCAATCTGATCAGTTAATTTGTCCAAATACGTACCACTGAAGTGGCACTTAAGTTCTCCATGTGGCTTGTATCGTTCATCCGTCTATGGATACACGTGCATCGGGTCAATTGCGGTCTATGTTTCAAAGGCATGACACAAATTCTGAGAGACGATGAATACTCCCGAGCCTAGAAATTCAATATGCACATTCCTTTGTCAGCTAGGAATTGGTTCGAGATTGAAGTTAATTATACACAAAAAAATTTAGAAATATAAGGCTTCCATGTTTTGCACACTTCAGAAATTAAAAAGGGGAATGTAATAATAGGATTTAAAATTATATAAATTGAAGGTTCGATTCCGGTGATTCTGAAGTCGAATGAACTTGAATTGACATACGTATAATTTTACATGAAGAAGTTGGAGATTCTTAGAATCCTAAATTCGAATCGGTGAATCGTAAATTTCTTTGAAATTCCTTAGTATTTCTTTGCTTCAACTTTAGGAGTCTGAGGCTCCCAATATTGAGTTAAGTCACGACATATTTGGAATCCTGGACTAGGATATAAACTGGTGTTATGTAATTCCTAAATTGCTATGCGTGTAGATCTACGGTTCGGATAGACCGTTTACTGTCAGTGTCTTGATGATTTCTTTGAAGTTTTTGGGGCTCCATGGATGAAATATTTTGAAAGGTTGATTGAAGTATCGTTTATATGCCACGGGATGACCGTTAAAACTTTGCTTCAATTTAATTGAACTTTTTCTTTCTGGTTTTTTGATTTTATGACATAAAGTAAAAAATAAATGTACATAAAAATATAAATTTTATGCGTATGTATCTATAAAGTAGACTTTGTTTCGATTATTACTAATAAAATTTATGAGCAACCTCGATCGTTGAAGATCATCTCAAATTCTCTTCAAATATATAATTCTAAGTTTCTTGTTATTGAACATCCAAAAAATAATTAAAAATTTAATCAAATTCTAAGATGCATATTTTCTTTAAAATTGTAGTACTATCCCATCGAATTCCCTTAAACAAAAAACAATCAGACAGCAACTCGACAAACGACCCATCACCAATCATCAAAATTCCCCCACCAGAATTCAATCTCCATCTCCACAACAATTTCACCACCAAAGCCTCCCAACTCAATCATTATAAATTTCCTCACCCAAAAAAATAATGACCCCCTCGATCAGCCTCAGTCGAAAAGTCGGTGAAATCGACGCGAGGTCGATGAATCCATGCGCCTTTCGAGAAACGAGACCGACAGTACGCGCATGCCCTTGGGGGCCTGCTGAAAGAGAGAGAGGCCAGGTAGCCGATGACACCCACGCACGGCGCATAACAGCTCGGCCCACGCGAGCATTCTCCTTTGATTCATTCCTGCCTCCGGTGACTGCCTCTGCGCTGGTTCTTTTATGCTCTCCGCGTTTCGTTATCGCGCGTGCTGCGCGCCTGTTTTGTAGTTTACGAGGTGCGCCTTTGTTGAAGCCACTTAACCGAAGCGTTTGCGCGTTGGTAGTTTTGTAGTTTATTGAATTTATCCGGTTGGAAGTGCATTGGCTGCGCTTAGAGCTGTATAGCGGCTATTTGCGTCGGGGTTTTGTGTAATGCGGAGGAAACGTGGTGGGAATTTAATGAGATTTTGTCGCGGCTGTTGTAGTTTCTTAGTTTGTGGCTGATGAATTCTAAGGAATTCAATAGTGTGTGACACCATTCTTTTCAAATCTAGTAATGCTTTTTCTGTCTAAACTGAAATATGTCTCCTTAGTGCTACTCGATCTCTCAAAAATTTAATTTATCAAGCAATCTTCTCTCGATCAGAATCTTTGTTACAACCACTGTAACAAAACCTCCAAACTTATCGCAATCTCCACACACAACATTCTTCAATCCTTGCGCTTTCCAGCCCAAAAAAGGCACCAATTCCTCATCGGCCGAACTCCTCGCGCGCGACACCTCTGAAAAATAGCCTTGGCTGCACCGTTAATTCCCAACTTTCGACCGACGCGCGCGCGCACGTCTCTTTCCAAACGCATAGCATTAGAACGCGCGTACGGCTACGTGTACACACGGCGTGTCGAAACGATCCTAAGAAAGAGAAAAAAAAGCAGGAATGAGAAAGAAGGAGAGAGAGAGAGAGATAGGCACTCGAAATGCCGCACGCGCGCGCACGGCGAATATATATTCGCCTCTCGCGGCGCGTTTTAATTGTCGTCCTACGCAATAATGCTCGGAGCGCGGAGAGTGGGCGTTTTGTGGATAAATTCAATGATAGAGGAGAGCCGTGGCGATTGTTCGCCGAGGCAGGTGGAAGCTTTATGGGTCTCGTGTCGGACGACGCTTGTGGGAATTGATGGAGGCTTTTAATGTTATGGGATTTATTCCTTTTTTGTTTGACGGCTGTTTGAATTGTTTGATTCGAGAAGATACTTAAGATTTTCTCTTAAAGATAAGAAAGAATTTGGTTAAATGAAGAAAATGTCTCTTGCAATTAAAAATGAAAAAACTGTTACTTTAAATAATTCTAAGAAATAAAGTCACTCCATACTATTCATACCCTTTCTTCAATTTACTTAAATTCAAAATCTCCTTCAATTTTACTTCCCTCTTTTCACACCACTGCGTCACCCAACCACCTCAACACCGCTCAACAACTACATCTTTCCACGTGCGCACCAACGAATCACCCTCTATCTCACCTACACATTCCACCTACAAAAAAAGGCCGGCTCTACACGCGGACGAAGCCAAGCATAAAAGGACCCGGTGCATATATACGTGCATCGCGGAAGGAGCTGCAACGCTATCCGCGCGAGCGAGCGCGGGGGCAGCGGATAGTGGGTCAGTAGTCGAGGTAGCGCGCGCGCGGAATGGACGTGCTCAGCCGCTCGTGTGGCGCCGGCGCGTGTGTAGCTGCATAATTTGTAGCGCGGTAGATTGCGGATTTTTTTTACGACGGCCAGTGGGTAGCTGGGGAATGCTGGACAAGCGGTATTAATGGCCGCGAGAGAAGGATGGATGCTTTTTTTTTCGGCTTGGGAATTTCTTTGAAGTCGTGTGCGCGATTGCTTCAGACGATCGGTATAAGCGCTGGATTGCGGATTGTGCAAGCGTGTTTTTTAAATAAAGAATCGAGCTGGCTCGATGAAAAAGCAAGCGTTTACGTCGATTTTAATTTGACTGTACCGCTAATGGCCAATTTTAATGACGAGTATTTATCCAACCGAATCTCGATATGAAACTTTAAAAATCCTCAATCCCTCACTTCACTCGGTACGATAAACCGTCCTTTCAGCGACTCCTCGCTCGTCACCCTCCACAATCGAGGCTCAGAAAATACCACTGCCGCCTCTATACCAACATTTAGCGGGCTCTCCAGCTCGGCGCGTTACACGCGCGATATACGAACGGGAATGCGGAGGTAAAAGGTGCGCGCGCTGGCTCTACGCTCCTCTTTGTTTCTATCGGCGAGAAACGGGAGTTTTCTCGGAATTTTTCCCTCGGGTAATTAAGCGCTCGCCAGCGCCGAGCGAGAAATTTTTACACAGGCCCCCGAGACAGCTCTTTTGTTTTAGGAGCCGCGATGCGTTCTCCATTCTGTTGAGCGGCCGTTTTTGCGGTTCGATCGGCACAGTGAGTTCGCCGAGTGGATAGGAATTCGGGTTCTTGGTTTTAATGGTTTTTTCGGCTGATTGGTTTCTGAAATTAATTACTTCCTTGGTGTAGCCATGTGCTTCTTCGGATTTAGGTATCAAAACATCATTACGGACGAATATTTTGAGAATCAGCCGCAGACCTTTTTTGGGCCCGTTCACGGACGCAGGCGGCTTCCTCAAAATTAATGATGGTAGAGCGGCGTGTGTCAGACGGGGAAAAACATTGTTATGAAACGGGATAACCGCAGGCAGGATGAACTCGGTGTATCATTATGGGGATATCTCATCGCAGGGAAATTCCGATTGCATGATCAACAACTGAAATGATTTCGTGTGAATGGAATCCGTGATTAATAAGGCAGAAATGCTGGGGTTTTGCGTTTTGAGTTTAGAGGTCTGCAGCAGGTGGATATCGTTTCTCAGATTTACCAATAATTAAAAAAAGTGATTTACGATAATAATAAAAGAGTGATTAGAGGTGTGTTTAAGCGCAGATGATCATTTTTGAATCTTAAAATACTTTTCTGATATAAGCGATCAGCACGTGTAAACAAATGGAATTCTTTGGCAAATCTTTATCTTCGTCAATGATAATCGCACGTTTCTTGTCGTTCGCTTACGGGTTTTTCTCTCGGTTGAAAAAATCAGTCTTCATTAATAAAAAGCTTCTTTCAGTGTGGGTTTTTGATTATATTTATGGCTATAATTCATTTATCGAAAGATATACTGCTTATCAAGATTAATCATTTATTGACATCGAAATTAAAAATAAATTATCTCAATCTACACATTATACAACCAAAAAACAAAATCAAAACTTCATCTTTTCCATTACTCAGCAAACAATAGAATCAAAATATAAAGAAATCTCATCACTCACAACCAAAAACCCTACAAATCTCCCTAAAATCAAACGCAACTTCCGTGCAGTAAACCACCACTGCCAGCGATAGGACAAGTCATCGTCTTTTCCGCGAAAAAGGCGAGCGCGCGTATATAGAGTCGTGCGGAGAGGCGCGGAAAACACAATGCGCTCGGGCAGCCGTATCACACACACAAAGAGCCGGGCCTCGCTGCGCGCGCGGAATGCCAGGGTTTCACTCGCATTCCGCCACGATTTGCGCCGCCTCGTAAAACTGCTCTCCGCATTTCCCTATCTCCGCCTTTTCCTACTCCCGGGGGCCGCTCACCGGCATTTGTCAGCGCGCTCGTTCTCCGGTCGCTCGAATTTTAGCTTGGAAATGAATGGTGGCTTCTGTTCTCTTGTTTCTCGCTGGGTAAAGGATTGACGTGGTTTTTTTTTTCGTTTGCGTGAGTTATTGTTTTAGGGCGATAATATTAGTTTTATTACTTAAATCTTATCAAACTTGCGTATGTAAGAATCTTTAATTTGTAAATTTAAATAAATTTTCTTTTTATTCTACGTATTAATAAATTCAAATATTGTTTGCTCCAAAGATCCTAACCGAAAGAAACTAGTTCCAACCGCTCTGGAAATCTACCTATGCAATAACCAATCCCATATCACCCAGCAGCTCACCTCCATAATTCAATTTTAAGGAATTCCGCCAGTGTGCGAAACCGCTCACAATAGCTCCGTTTGATTCATTAGACTCTACAGTTCAAAGCCCCCTCAGCCTCTATCGTAAAACGCCGTAAAAACGCAGCCATAGGTAAAACGGTAGCTCAACCTTTCTCTCCCTCTTCCTTACACGCACAGCCAATTTCTCTCGAAGCCGGTATAACAAACGAACGAGAATGTCGCCTTGACGTGTATGCATAAGCGCCGAGTGTTTGTATAGGCAGATATAGATGGCTACTTCGGCTTCGATAACGATGCAAAACGGCGCCGGTTATGCGTGCGCGCATTGCCCGACGGCGGCGTCAGCAGCAGCCAATGTGATGCAACGCCGAGGATCGCCGAGAAATATGTATCCTTCTGTGGATCGAGACTTTTTTGATTTGTGGCCTCTCGGGATGCCGGCGATTCTCGGCGCTAGCTTGTGATTGTTTTCCTTTGGTTGGGATGGTAGATGGGATTTTGATGGATGGTGGAAAATCAATCGTTGGTTTTTGTGATTGAGAGCTTTTTAGCGGGGAAGGGAATTGCATTGGTATAAAATGTGAACTGATTGGATTTAGAATGAATTTTTCTGGGAAGTTTTAAATTGAATAATCAATTTTTTTAAGCAAAACTATTGATAACTAATTTATTGATCTTAAGAATTTTATTAAATACTTATGCATGAAACATATTAATAATTGGTATCTTATCTTTTTGTTACAGGTAAGCTTGATCCACGATAGTCTCCCAAACCACCACCCTCACAAAGTAAACGCATCAATTCGCAAGTATGACACACACAACCTTTAATTACCCCCTTAAAACAGAAAATTTCACAGTAATTTATCAAGCTCACCGATCACTGAAACACAATCCCCGTCAAACCTCTCTTAGAACCGGTCCTCGCTAAGCAACAAGCGTATTTTTAAACACTCCATTAAAAACTCACACCACAACAATGTCATAATCGTCTCGTTATCGAAAGAATTCGGCACGTGCGCGCCAAGTTAGTTTTTCAATATTTTTTGTTTTGAATTTCTGGCGCGAGATAGCCGCGCGCGCACGCGCACAGACGTGTATCATTTTCGCGGACTCGGCTGTAACAATACACTCGGGGAAGGTAGTAGATAAGGGACGAGTTTGCAGGGCGCGTGCCTGGCCGATCTCGTGCTGAGGCACGCGGAAATCTTAGACGCAAGTGATGTATGGTTTGTTCTAAATATATACGGCTCGCTTGCGTTACTTGGAAAAAACGGAATAATAAGTTGAACTGCCGGAGATTTATTGTAAATTACTGGAATTCTAGTTGGAATGGTGATTGTTTTATCAAGCTGTTGAGTTTAAATGTAAGTGCGGTATTTTGGATGATTTGCTACTATTCTGTATGCCAGAATGTTAATAATATTAACAGGCGATTAAAAAATTATCAACAACTGGCACTCAGACAAAATTTAGTAATATTAAAAACAGTTTAATTGATTGAACTGAAAATCTTTGCCAGTATCACTGACACTTTAAGTAATTCAATTAAATTAAAATTTTTTTCTCTCCGCATATTACACGCGTAGAGTCGGTCAGCCCGACCCAGCATCCTCCAAACTTAACAACCTCTCCAAATTCCCCAAAACACTCCACTCCAGTCCGGCATTCCTCCAGCGCCATCGCCGACAAAACAACTCCCAACCAGTCTTAGAACGTAAACAAAACGGCGGAGCAAAAAATCGCAGCTGCACGAAAAGGATCGACGAGCCGGAGCGAGCGCACGTAGCGGGTGGCGCTCGCTCGGCTCTCTCTCGCTCGCGCGCTCGGCTACGTCACGCTCGTGGAATGTAGGGTCACGTTTGCACGCTCGCTCGCTCTCGCGCAATGAACGAGGACACGTGTGCGCCTGCCCGTACGTATACGTGTGTGTGAGGAATCAAAAGGTCGCGACTGGCCAGGGACGATTCGAATGCTGCTTATTATTACGTGCGCGCGCACGGCTGGCTGCGTTTGTAGGTGTGAAGATGGGTTTTTTTCGCAAGCGTGGGGATTGATAGTGCGGAGCTGTGGTGGTCTGTGTGAGAGTGCATAAAAAGCCGTGCGTGCGGGTTTTGCTGGCCTTCTCGTGATGTGGATACGATGTCCTTGCGAGGATCGGTTAATGGTGTGGACGAGGCTTAATTTGTGTGATTGTGGAGAAAATGGTGTGGATTAGGTGGGATGATGGTGATGTTGGGGTTAGGAGCAGGTTACGCGTGTGGGATATGCTACTTTTTTAACGTATTTTTCATATTAGTATATCCAGAGTGTGTTTTAAGGATGCTTTTATCAATTCTTTATACCGATCGCTCGGCTCAGCGAAGTAATATATCGTTCTAAATTCTTTTAAATATTACCGCATTAAAAAACAGTAGCCAGCAGCGATAAATTATGAATATGGCCATATGGTAATTTACAATGAAAGCCGCGCGTTTAGCAACTTCGTTCTTCTATTGATCTGCGCTCGTAAAAGTTCCTTCGTTCGTTTATTGCATTTAGGTTTGCAGCAATAAGTAGCAGGCATTTACGAGCTCTCCGCGCAAGATGCGAAGTTGAAATGAGTTCCTTTTTTTTCTTCTCCATTATTTCTCTCTTTCGAAGGCGCGCGCGCGCTCCGCTGCATATGTGGCCGCTTATTACGAGCGAAAAAATCGCATGTTTAGTTTTAATCATGCTTCTGAGGATTTCGCTGGCTGCTGCCGCTGCATTGAAATTTTCATTTTTATTAGCCAGCGCCGGTAGTTTTCTGTCTAAGCCGAGAAAGATCGGCTCGGAAAAAGAAAAGTGAATATTTTATGAGCACTGCTGGAATTCCGCGTAACGGTGAGCAACAGGTTATTGCTAAATAAGGTCGATTTAATTTTCCAAACAAATTGTTCGAGACGCTCAAACGTGACTTAACGCGCGGAATTCAAAAAGATCTACTCTCATTTTTTCTATCAAACACTACAATAAATCATGTTTCAAAAGAAATTTCCTCGTTCGCTAATCAATCCAATAAACAAACACGACGTCGCCAACAGCATAAGGCAAATATCAGCTCTCATTCATCACTCCGCCAGCCAATCCATCAACTGCGTCAAAAACTTATCGAAAAATCCCACGCGTCACAAAGCTCTCGCTCGCGCAAAATACGCGGAACGCGCAGCTATAAAAGCGCAAGTGCTTGCAAGCTCGAGTATATATCGAGCCTTCTCGGAAAATCGCGCGCACAATGATGTACGCACGAAATTTCTCGCCGCTAAGATATGCACGAAAATAAGTGCGCGCGCGGCTCGGCCGCTGCTTTGGAGTGACGTCGATGGCCGCTCCCGTAAATCTCGCGACTGCGTAGGTATATATAAGCGGGTATATCGGCGAGGCTTGCGGGCAGGCTGCCAAGTTTCGAGCCCGCGAAACGCGAGGCGATATCGACGGGCCGCTGGCGAAATGAGCCCTGACGCGAGCCTTCGCGGTGTATGTGGTGAGGTTGCTGGGATGCTTGGGTGACGTTCGAGATTGAGGCTTGGGCTGGGATTTATGCTGAGGCGGGTAATTTTTTGAGGGGGTTTATCGGGATGTTTTTTTTATTGCGTTTGAGAAAGTCGTAATATGAAATAATGCGTGAGAAACGATGAAATAGAAATGTGGAGAAAACTAGCAGCTGTAGTTGTTTGTGCATAAGCATATTCAAAACAATCAAAATTATTCAATTCATTTCGATTCGTATTGTTACATTTCTTAAATCTTCAAATTTCTTTCCAACAATTTATTTGTTAACCTATTATCCTCGACTCTACCGAAACCTAAAAACCAAATAGACTAAGAATATTCATATAAACATTCGCATCCAGCGATCACCAAGCTCATAATCAGACATCACCGGTAATTAGTAGTACAACCAGCCGCATCAGTCTCCGGAACGCACACACATAAGGACGCTGCATTGAATTATGTATACGTCTACGTGTGCGTATGCATACGCGGCCGGTTACGCAACGGCTGGCGCGCTTCTTTGACGTAATTTCGTGGCGACGTCTTAACTCTCCAAGAGATGCGCGCCTTACTCCGCTTCTTCTCCCGATGCTTGCGCAATTGTTATCGAAGCGCCTCCCCTCAGGGCGCTATTACTTTCCACAAGCTTTAGCCTGAGGTTAGTAGTGGCTTTCGTCCACAGGAAATTTAGAGAGGACTTTTTTGGTTTTGGGTGAGGCGGAGGCTGTAATAGCATGGAGAGCGGATTTTCGTTTAAGTGAGAGGGCGTTGAGAGTAGAGAAATTTAATACTGGCTGTTTTGGTAATGTGTTATGTGAAAGTTGATGTGTAATTATATACTTCGTATTTGAAAAAGATTGATTCTCGAGACGTTCGAGTCACATCTTTTAAACGCTTTACTCATTAATCAAAGCGAACGAAAAATTTGTAAACAAAATTAAGTGAAATAACATTCTGCAGAACTACTAACGCTCGCCTCGCTCTCAATGCCTCGCATTCCTCTGAAATTCGAGCAAACATATTAATTATATTAATTCGAAGCCTCTTAAATTGCCGTAACACATCTTCCGCGAATTCAATCTAAAACTGTGTCTCTGCCGGGGAAGACTCTTAATGTACCGACACAGCTAAGCGACTTTCTAAGGAATCGTGATTTCGTCTCGTCAGCTTCGCGGAGAGCCTCCGAGCTGTGTAGTCTCTCATCGGTATTTGATAAGGATGATTTGCTAACACAGAGAAACAAGTGTCTTTCTCTTTCTCCGTCTCGTTCGCTTGCTCGATCCAGTTCGCGTGTTTCTCAACTCGACGCGGCTGGCTTTTATACCGAAAGCCGTTTCGACAATCTTTCTTTGAAGATGCGCCTGCTAGTTAGTCATTACACGACAAAATAATTGTTATTCATTCGTATTTTCAAAATCCGATTCTTTCGTAAAACTTTTTTTAATAAAAAGAACGATAAGACGACAATTCAACGTTAGAAAACTTGTACCAAAAATCCTAAAAAATTCATCCAAATCAAAACTGCATCAGCTACTCTCAAACCCAACATATCAAACGGCTCGTTCACTTTCAAAACAGTCGCGGTCTAAAACCATCCGGCAAAAAACGCGGCGCACGTGCCTCTCGCCGGCAACAATCGGCACGCAGACGTCCGCGGCGGCATCGATGCAGATCGACGCGTGGCGCAAAAGAGAAAGACGACGGGGCCCTGACGTCAGCGAAAGCGCGCGCACTCGCCGAGCTATATGCGCTCCCCGCTATGTTTTCTCTCGCGCTTTGTCGCGCTGACGCACTCGAAATTGCGCGCGCGGGCTTTTTTTCTGCCCGGGAGCTAAATTTGCAGTTACGGTTTTTTGGCGAAAGCTGCTGTGTTGCGGGAAAATTTTAGGGATATGCGTCGGGGATTTGGTTGCTGTGGTGGGAGGTGTAGGTGTTTGGAGCTTTCGAGAAGGAGCTTTGAGCTTGATGCACGATGTTTTTTATGGGTTGGGTCTTTGCGGTGCGACTTGTTTTAACGAGAAGAGCTTTGGAGCAGTTTTCATTTTGTGAGCGTTTGAACGAGTTGTTCGAGTTTTGTATTTGTGTCCGATAATATTTAAATTACGGTTATTTTAAAATTGAGATCTAATTGCTTCGGAGAAGTCTATTATAATGATTCATGTAGATCGCGCGTTCCGACACGTTGACTTCTTCTCGGGATAACCACTATTTACATGGAGATAATTCTTTATATTTTCCTTTAGTAAGAACGAGACAGACGACTATTTTAAATAAATCTATGAATGCACAATTCTTCTCATTTTTTCTCAACTACATAAGAGTAATTCATCACCTTTTTTACGTCAATGTTGAAGTTTTTTTCAAATCAGAATTTCATAAATCTAAAAAATGTTATCGTTGATAATAAAAGCATGAAAAACACACATTCTCTCACATCTCTAAATTCCACAAGTAACATCGATTAAATTCCATTTAAAATCTCGTGAACCACGATAACAACATAAGAATCACGAGACCACGTGCTCTATCAATTCTCAAAGTTCATCGACTACTTACTCCGCATCAAAAATCAAAACCATCAAATCAACAACCCAACGTACAACCAAAATCAAACATCCACATCAACCACCGACTAGCCCCCAAATCACACCCAACCCACCAAACCTCATTCCCCTCAACACCCCCGCGTTTCACAAACACGGTCCATCCTCCCACACCTCGAGCAAGAAAAAAAAACAGCTCTCGCTTCAATAAGCGCGATAAAATTCCGCGAACGAAAATAAAGTGCCATTCCTTTGTCACGCTCGGCTCTGCAGCAGCAGCCTCGAAGTTTTGCAGCAGCGCGCTCGACCTTGGCATACCGCGCGCCGGCGCATAAACGCACCATCAGCGCGTTTGATTTGTCGCGCGAGCGGTAGCCTTCGCTCCTCTGTGTATATGTGTGTCAGAGAAAGAGAGAACGCGATTATCGTCTGCGATTGGGACGCGAATTTGAAATTTCGAATGGTTTTATTGGTGGCGTTGAGCCGCGTGATGATCTATTTGTGATGGTAGGGGGAATTGATAGGGGATGGTTAGGGAAGAGTTAGTGTTGGCTAAGTTGGGTGCGGGGATAGTTAATTGGGCTGGGGTAAATAATTGTGTCATGGGCGTGGGTTATATATGGAGGTAAGCGAATTCTGCGGGTAACATTGGCGGCTTGGCTGGTGAAAATGTATGTGTTATTGGTAAAAGTTTTGGTGTTTTACTTTCAAGGTAGAATGGCTGCCTTAATACTTTACAATTAATAAAATGCTTATAATTAATAAAACAGCTATTTTTTACAACAGTTTATTGATTCCTTAATCAAGGTTAAATACAGCACTAAAATACTTTAAAAAATCCCAATCAACAAACCAGCGCAATCCAGACAACCATATGTTACAATCTTCTCGCTCCTTCAAAAATTACATCTAACCCCCCGCACGACGCTCTAATTCATCCAGCGACAAAAACATCCATAATCACCGTACAAATCACCATAACAAAAACAACAACCTCCCACAAAAATCCCTCCTCCGCTCGTGCATGCCTAATTCATATAAAAGTGTAACATGCTCCCCGCGTGCGGTCACAATGCATATCGTCATCTCCTCTCGTGCATCACGGCGTAACTGTGCTCACGCCGGCGCTGAGGCTGAGGCCAAGGGCGGCCTCGGCTCCTGCACATTATATTCGCGGCTCTAGAGCCCACGTAGCGCGGCCGTGAATGCCCGGCCACGATGACAATGACTTCCTTATTTGCACCTCTTTTTTCTCTGCTGGTTGCTTTTTAAAGCTGTTTTTGCCGCTGTGGTATTGTAAACGCATGGGTGTGTTGTTGTTGTAAGCGAATGATAAGTACTATGATTTCTATGAGTGTTTCTTTTTTTTTTGTATCGTACGCTTTTAATAGTTCTTGCATGCTCGTAGTCGATCGGTTTGATTTATAGACAGTCGGCGATCCTTTGCATGAATCAAAAGAGCTAATTACCCTGATAGAGACAATCTACTTCTTTCTAGCGATACTAACCTTCAACGGTGGACGTTAAATTGTTTTCTGTCGAGATAATTTTTATATTTATTTCTCGCCACGGTTAACCGTCTCCGGAATGCAGACGAGCTCATGCAAGAGACGTTCTTACCGTGACGCCCTTTACTCTTTACGGTATATTAGCGAGACCGTGCCATATTACGTATATATATCATGCAGCTTCTTCTCGAGCTCACGAAGAGCCAGCCTCTCGTGCTGAACCGAATCTTCCTCTCTTTCTCTCCGTGCTGTATACGAATTACATCCATTTATTTATACACCTCCGCTATGCCGTTGTAGTTTACCATAATTCTTTGTAGGTTTCTCGACATTGCACCAGGGACATATTAGCCCAGAGAAATATTGCTACGGTAAGTCGATAAGACACCGTTTGGCTCTACCGTTTCCATCGTACCATTAGGTACCGGTGAAGCGATAACGTACACCATCCCGCTTACGTAGCTCTGCATTAACACGAGAAGTAACAGCTGACCATTAGCGCGCTCGTCGTTTGCATTTGTTCGAATTTATCGAATACATCGGCTCGTGCCGTGACGCTGTGGCGACATCGTGTACCGTTTTTAGGCCTCGATATATACCCTGGCCTTTGGCTTCTCCCAAGTTCGAGGGAACTAAGCCGCTGTCGTCCTCGTGATACCAGTGCGCCTGCCTCTTCTGTTCGCTGTATGCAATGCGGGCGCATTGTGAATATATTTTGCTGTGACAGTGTAATCTTCACGATGTGACGGTTTATTGGTTATAGTAAAGTATTATAAAGTATGTTCAGATTATGCGAGAACGTTCGAATTGTTTTATCCAATCTGCAAGGTGTCTACTGTCCAATTAACTACTTTATCTCCCGGTCGTGATTACTCAATTTAATTTCAAGGAATTTACGCACGTAATACCGGCGATCGGTAGATCTGTTCTCCGAAAATACGGTTACGGTATTTCTCCTATTACAGCCGGCGGAATTCGCAGCTATTCAAATTTAAAGAGTGGATTTTACGTTATTGGTTACGTTGCGTTACATATGTTATGATGTCGACGCTCTTGCGCAATCCGCGCGTATAAACCTGGCCCATAAATAACGTGCGTGGAAAAAAATAAAAAATAAACGCAGAAGTCTTTCGGCCCATGCGGTATTAAATCCAGAATTCATAAACAAATTAATAACTACGTGCGATACGAAACGGGCCCGTTTCACAAGTAAGAGCTTAGCGCGCAATATATTTTAACTAGAAATTCAAATCCCGCGCGCGGCCCCCGCGGAAAACTGCAAGAAAGTAATTGACACCGCGCCGAGAGACCATATAATTTATTTCTCACTTTAATAGGCCCCGCGCATTCCTGCCATTCTCGCGCCTGCAACGAGGAAAATCTCTTTTTACCACTCTCGGCAAAGTCGACCGTTCGAAAAGTAGCTTCTCCGTTCGTCGAACGTTAGAAAGCTACCCGACGCTTCCTCCGCGCTCAATTAGCATGACCCCACGTCCAGAAAACTTCCAGCATTCCAGCTCTCTCCCTCGCAAAACTACATCGTTCCTCTTGCATACCGCTCGGCCGACTTACGTAAGCCCCCGGCGCGTAGGCGCATTTCTCCGAGAAAATCTATCCCCGTATTTCCTGCACCGCTTGCCGCTTTCGCAACGTCGGCTTTCAAGTGCACCGCGCGCCGAGAGTTACCTAACGCGCTCTCCGACCTCCGCCCCGCGCGCGCGAGCTGTGGAATTCGCGCGGTGAAAGTGAAAAGCAGCGAGGAAAGCGATGGGATTATATATATTTTAAAAGGCACGCGCGCGCGCTCGCGAAGCCATTGATTGCCAAGCTGGCGCCGATGTGCATACCTCGGAGGCGCGTTGATTTTTTTTAGAGCTCGGTGGACTTTTGCGCTGATATATCGCCGGGGGAGATCGTTATCTGGGTAGGCTGGTTGCGCGGCTTGATTTGCATTTTTGAGCGGTTTTTCGCTTTGTGATTGATTTCAAAGAGGTGCGTTGCGTGTGCGCGTTGCCGATTGTTTGTTTTTTTCTTTCGTTTTATTCTTTTGAGTTTGTTAATGGAGGTTGATAGTTAATGTTCTGGGTTAACGAAGCAAAAAGCGCGCATACCGATCAATTGTATAACCTGGGAAAAAGAATTTCCCAGGCAGCTGCACGCGCGTGGTGAATGGAAAATGCGTTCTGACGATGAAAAATGCCCTGTGTGAAAAACAAATATAATATTTACTCGTAAATTGAATTCCCATAAAGATTTACCTCAGACAAACAGAAAAAATCCCGTCTCCGCGTAACTTTACGTTTATACTTCAGCCACGATCGTCACAATAGTCCGCAATTTGCAAAAGTGCCTCGAGCTACTTGACGAGACTCTGAGACTGCAGTCCAAAACGAGAGCCAGAAAAAGAAACTTATTAAGAGCTGAGACGGCGACGATCGTCCATACGTGCTTCTAATAACAGCGCTCGTGTTTTTTTGCACGTTTTCGTCTCTTTTGGCGATGCGTCACCCCAGACGAAAACGAAAAGATGAAGGATAGCGCGAGGGAAAGAGGATGGGAGGAGAAAAAGGGAGGATGGCCTACGCGCTATCGCGATATCGAGATCGGGTTTCAAGGATGCCCAGCCTTTTTACAGTCTGGGGCAAAACTGTAGCCGAGAAATTGAATTTGTAGTTGTTATCGTGGTACTAATTTTCAAGATTACACATAATATCTCACTTAACAGCTAGAACTTCGCGAAAATGATTTACCTCAATTTTCACTTTTAATAAAAATACCGAACAATGTTTCATCGAACGCTCAGAAACATTAATTCAGCAACATCCTTCACCCATAAAATCAAAGCCCTCGCATCCAGCCATCCTTTCGACCCAGACTGTACCAACCGCGCCGCAAAACTACCTCAACCGGCTACCGTATTCCGCCCAGCGAGCCTCGAAGGTGCGACACACGCAGAGAGGAACGTACATACACACAGCGCGTACGCGCAGCATCAGGGGGGTAAACGCATGCATGCGCGAGCACACACAGCTATAAAAGGAGGAGATTTCGATGCGTGTCGGAATGCCAAGGCGAGCTCTCGCGCCGCTCGTCGACGCCCCGAGGACGGCGCGCGCCTGCGCAGGACGATAATTAAAGTGTCCTTCCTCGTTGCTCTTTATTTCTCCCCCCGAGGAGAGAGATATCGGGGCTACCGAAATACGGAGGCGGAGATAAGGAGCCAGCCTGCCGTCGTGGTACGGCGTGTGGGTTTATATAGGATCGTTTTCTTCGGAAGGTTGGCAGTCTGACGGTTCTCGGTACTGGTTTGTTATTTATCGAGGACTTCTTTTGAATGATAGGCGTATTGGAGGAATATTTCAGGGCTAATTTAAGCGCGTTCGGAGACGGTCGTAAAGGAATTCCTTGTAATGCTGTTTTCATCTTAAATGTTTACTTAGGAATTTAAGAGAAAAAATACACGTCGCTGGCAATTAGATTTAATTGAATACAAGCGAAGAATAGAACAATTTAACTTGCGTTATACCGGCACAATGTAGCGTGCTACCAGACAGTCATTAGCGTGGTCAGCCGACATTCATTCACGATATGCTACATAGATGTCTCTTGATCGCTTCGTCATTGCCTTCCTCTTCATTATCCCGAGCTCTGTATGAATAATTACATCGGCTGCCTAAATACCGCATTTTTATTACTCAGTAGAGCTCCGTATTTTCGTGCAGAAAATCGGGTAAGGATATCATCGTGCTTTGAAAGCCTGCAATTATTCCCAATGATGTCGACGATACGTGACATTCAGCGCGTAACCTACATACACTCCTTTCAAAATCAGATCACCTCTCCTCGATAATCTCAACTCCTAGTTCATTCAAAGACCCCATTCAACTCGCAATCCCATCACCACTTCCAAAACAATACTAACCTATCCCAAAAGTGTCCAAGCCAAACCAAAAACCATCCTCGACCCACTTAACGAAAAACGCGTTCCCAATAACCGACGCCCAATCCTTTTTCGATCCTTTATCCAGCACGGTTCATCTCTGGCTCTCCGCTAACGGTTCACCCGCGTTACGCGCATATACACACGCGGAAGAAGAATACGCGGCGATTTCGGGCCAAGCGAGCGCGAAAACGGTATACGCGCGAGGAGGCGTCATAACGTGCAATTACTTCGGAATTCCGCTGCGTCAGTCGCGATTGGCCATTTTTCTGCCGAGTGCTTTTGTCGAGGCGGCATTGTGCGTTGGAATTAAATATTTCGGAAGAAAGCGCGATGGTTCTTTTTTTTTGAGGGGGAGGGATGAGTAATCGGGTGGGATGGTAATTCGGTTGGTAAGTGGGGATAGGAATTTTGGCAGGGCTTTTGTCACTTGATTAATTACCTGTGACAGCCGTTAATCCGAGATTTTTGGGTGTTGAGTAGTGGGATTGTTTAATTGTACGAGGACAGTGAACTTTGATTCAAGTCTCCGAAATTCTGGTTGTTTAAAAATGTTCATCTTTCGAATCTGCATCGGCATTTTTCAGATAAGTCTTAATCGCCGTCTGCCGCGATAACTCAGGCTTTTTAAACGCCGAGAAACCGACTTTCACAGTCTCCTTGTAACTAAAATTACACGTACAAATTAAACCCCAGCGCGCAACATCCTCTAAAAAATCCAAACCTGATTTTCATTCATGCAAATCATTACCTCCACGCGAGACGACAAAAAAGTACACTCACGCTCTTGAAGAGGATCAGAGAGAAACCGCGACGTTATCGCTCGTATGCGTCGGCTTAAAAAAATGCGTGCGCTCATCGTTATCTACGCGCGCGCGCGGCCGGAATTTCCGGAGCCGAGTTTGTGCGTATATACGAAGATTCGCCCGGAAACGAGCCGGCAACCTCGCATTCCGTTCTTTCTACGCCCTGTGTCTGGCCGAGCTGGCTGGTTGTTTTTTTTTTCTGGGACGATGTGAAAAATTAGCGATCGCGAGTTTTTATTTTTCGCTGGACGAATGGGTCTAAATTGGACGAAATGGTGAATTCGTGTTGTTGAGGAGATTGGGATGGGTTCGTTGGGAATGATTGAGTTTTGTACTCTGGTGGGTACTGTTTTTACGGACTTGTGAATTATTTGTTACAATTAAGGTTTTTATCGTGCTCTTTCGGGTTCTTATTGTGAATTTTTCTTTCGTTCTCGATGTTAATTGGATACTGCAAAACCTGTTCGTTATTTTTCTTTCGTTAGTGTAATTAGATATATTAATAAAAGTTAGTTTATTTTATTCGCAGGAGTTAATATTCATACTGTAAATAAATCTAATCTTCAGCCAAATCAGCTAATTACTTATTACATTTTTAAAGAAAATAATACAGGTTTCTGGAAAAATTTTTAATCTCTCTTTTTACTATTCAAGTTAAACTAGAAATAATTTTATAATTATTACACCAAAAAAATACTGCCGAGTTAAAAAAAGAATTCAGTCGAGACGCAGGCCCGGTTCATTTACGCTCGGTTGTAGAACATCACTTACATTGCTAATGATACGTCACCGATCCAAGGACCTGCTCTCTTTGAATATCATCGTCACCTTGATGTCCGATAAACATTTTTACTCGCGCGTATAGTCGTTTATTTGTACAAGACGTTCATTGTTCGAAAAATTCCTCAATGGTACGGGCTGGTCACTTTCACTTTTGGTCACTCTTTTTGTTTTTTGAATATTTATTGAGGACAAATGATAATTGGAGAGAGACAATTAATGTCTTGGCGAGTACATTCATACTTGTTCTTGATTTGTAAATATAATCGTTGGCTTGATTGTTGGATTGTTGAGTCGATCGGATTTTAATGTATAAATAACCCGTTGAAGTATAAATTTGAATATTAATTATTAATTAATTTACTAAGCATTAAAAATATTTCTTGACGTTCTTTTTGTTGGCAAACTGAAGAATCGATTCATTTCTGCCGTGTATGTAAATGAACTAATTAAATGCTAAACATGTGTACATTGATTACTTTTAATATGTAAATTTATACGATACGTATATGACGGCTTTAATATTTATCATTGAAAATTAGAGTTCAACTTTTACTCTTATTATTTTAAATGAAAACATATTTCTACAATTAACACAACTAAAATAATCCAATTTATATTTTGTCTGTTCTATAATTAAATTGATTACTATTAATAAGTTTTGAAACAACGAGGAAGTGAATGAATTAAATTAATTAATTCAGATTGTCAAGTGCCTGACGCTACGTGCTAGAATGCATAGAAGAAAGTGAACTCGTTTAAAAATTACACATGTCTTGCCTTCAAGCGTCACAGAATTCAGATGCGTTAATCCATCGATGAAAATTGATTCCTACCACTCAGTCAATTTTTACCGTCTCCTTCTTATTATCCATCATTTCTCCACAAATAAGCGCAGCCCTAATCACTACCGACAGGATCCCAACAAAATCCCAACAAAACCTAATTCACCCATGAATCTCGTGTGTTTCTCTACGCTCTCAGCCGGCGCATTTCACCCTTCGTCGCTCCGACACGCCGGGAAAAATGCAAATCTCGATACATACAAGAACACATCCCATTTGTAAACGTCCCGAGATGTAAAATGTAAATTCGCGACAATCGATCAAACGCCCTCCTCCTTTTGCTCTCTCTATCTCTCTCCTTCCAACGACGAAACAGGTGTATATGGATTTTAGCCTTTTATCCCCTTGTGCTTGCAGGTTTACCAAGCCCCAGACGTTCGCGGACTGCATCGGCAACGAGCTTCCACTCGGCTGGGAGGAGGCCTACGACAAGCACGTGGGCGCCTACTACATCAATCATGTTAACCGTGAGTATATATATGTGTTTATATGTGAGCGTATGCGCGTCTTGGTTGCTCTTGTTTTGCAAAGCCGATGCGCGAACTCGGGATTTTGATTGACGCTTCGGAAGAGCGATGGGGAGGGCTTTTTTGGTGGGTTTTTTGGGATGGTCTTCGAGGTCTGTCATCGGCTTTGCGAAAGTGTTTTGACGGCTGTTACGTCAGCGGTGAACGTTTGAATGATTTTTGTTGAGTAGTAACGCATGAGTGTGTCTGCTTCAGTGTTTTTATTTTTGACACTAAATTTTATGCTTGACGCAGATAATTATTCAGTCAAATTTTTTAAACAACAACGATAATTATTCTGGCAGTTTTTTTTAAACATTGGCTTCCTTGCAGAAACGACACAACTTGAGGATCCTAGACAAGAATGGCGTGCCATTCAGGAAGCCATGCTTCGCGAGTATCTGCAAACCGCACAGGACGCACTCGAGGTGAGTCCTGAATAATTTTTCAAAAATTTATTTTTAATAAAGTATCCATCTGACTAAAACAAAGCAACTCTTGCGTGGACGATGTTTTGTCAACTAGGGAAAATAAAACAGACCTGATGAAGATGGCAAAATAGCCATCGAAACGTCGTCGATTAATAAATTGGTTTGACTCGTAAAAACAAGTGTCTTTAATTATAATCTTACCAAAATAACGAGTGCTTCAAAATTATAATGGAAAGAAGCAACTCTTATTAAACTAGAGTATCGACATCATAAGTAAAGCCGATAGTCCTACCACACTTTATTCAAACTCTTCAAAAGGCAACCGCGAATTTATTAAGACATCCGCCGAAAGCAAAAACTTTTATCACCCACCTCCAAAAAAAGCATCATCCTTCACAGCGCAATCCGATTCCGCAAATCAAAAGCCACCCTCATTTTTTCCGGCTCAGCCTCAACTTTACTCGCATTCCTCGGCGCTCGCGCTCATCTTCAAAAAACAACCAGCCCGCGCGCGACCGGCCTCTATGCGCACGAAAAACGCAAATGAAAAATAAAAAAAAAAAATATCCAGAAGGAAGAAAAGAGGAGGGAAGGCCGAATATTTACGGCGCGCGGCGCGCGTCTGTCGGCTCGGCACAAAGGGAAGCGGCGAGATTACGCGCGCGCGATGCGCAATTTATCATCGGCGACGCAGCCGCGTTTTATGTGTATACATATATATGTACAAAGGCGATTGCGCACGGATTCACTTAGCGGCTCGCGCGCACAGTAGCCGAAAAGATTAGCGCGCTAGGGAATGCCGGAGGAATTTTCGCGCTACGGGCTTTCTTATTATGGTAATCGAATCGATTTTCGTGGAATGTTTTGGAGGCCTGGATTAAAGGCTGGCTCGCGAGCGTGCGGTTGAGTTATTTGTTTTCGGGCTGGGTTTTCAATTTTGGATTATTAGCTTGATTTACGGCCGGCAGAGGCGGCTTTGTGCCTGGTAAGATAGAGCGAAATGAAAGTCGAAATTGATGAAGTCTCTGGTTCTCGGCTGCTTCTTTTTTATGGGGCTCGTGCTGGCGTTTAGATAACGATATATTGTAGGATTTAAATTGTTTTCGTGTCGCTGAGGATTTGGAATGTGATTCGGCACGTAAATTATGGAATTTATTAATGGATATGAGCTTGAAGTGAATTATAACTTTTTCCACTGCTTGAAACCTATCGAAACGTTGTCTAATTGAAAAAAACTATGAAAATAAATAGAAATATCATATAAAAGACAAGTCAATGGAATTTTCGCTTTACTAAACCAATATCGTTCCACAACATTCAATTAATACTTCAGAAGCGCTTAAAGTACGACCCGCATTTCGTGGAACAGTTTTCCCAGCACGCGCTCTCATATGAACGTACGTCTTAAAAAATGTAGTTTTCACGGGTCACGATGGAACGCCGCGTGAGAATCAGAAGCCAGAGCCAGGCGCACGTATATAGGAGGTGCAGCAGAGAGGCGCAACACGCCGCTAACTTGTGATCGTGAGCGATGAAATGTCACCTCTAATCTATGGCCTGCCGCTTCTACGTATGTGCAGGCACGTTTATTTTGTTCGTCCGCACGAATTAAATTTTTTATTTCAAAATCTGGTGGGTTTCTTAGGATTTTCTGATAGTTTGATGCTAGAGAGATGATTGGTTGATTTGGAATAAGGTAAATTATTTATGTTTATAAATAGATTTTTGGTACGTAAAAATATTGTAATGTCTTATGAAAAATCAAGGCGTGGAAGATCAGACGCGGGGTTCATTGTTTCGCTGATGAAAAAATACCTTTCAATGTAAGATCAGAATCTGGGTCTTGGAAGGTGTGTCCTCCTCGTTGTACCTTAATTGCCCTGAATAATTAGCTCTCTAATTACTCATTGCTTCGATAAAACTATTACTGCGATCTAAATTTCATCGATTTTTTCACAAAGAAAATATTGCGTAAATAAGATTCTGATGATATCTTCATTTTTAAATCCTCGCTTTGTATTATACATTAATTATAGTTATCAAATAGTCCATCCTCAGTTAATTTCCTCAATAACACACTCGAATCAGAAGAATCCAATCAAACTAGCCCGCATCTACCATATGTCGTTCTAGAAGCCAACCAACCTTTTTCTACCTTTTAGTCAATCAAAATTCTCCAGTCCCACCGTCTCCCTCCGACAATCAACTCTCCGAATAACCATATTAATCAACTCTTTCTCAAATCCCCCAGTTATTTCCCGATCCCAGTAATCAGCCAATAAGCGAAACTCCGAAAAGCAACTAAAGACCTTATCTCAAACACTATCTCCCCATCCCGCAATTCCTCACAGCCGGCAGCTCGGATTCCTCTGGAATTCCAACATCTGAATTTTATAACGCGGCGAAATTCAGCACAAGTGCACGAGCCCATTTATACAGCTCGCGCGCGCGCGCGGCGCTGCACCCATGCTCTTGGATCTCTCTCTCTCGGCGACTTCCCACGGATTTCTCGTGCACATGAGAGAGGTGAGCGGCGAACTAGGCTCATGCTATCTTTCTCTCTCGTTGCGGGGGCTTCGCCTATAAGCGGTCACCTTGAATTTATTGAAAAATTCGAAAGGCAGCGAGCGGAGTAAGCGGCTACGAAAAGCCGTAGTGTTTTTTCGGATCGCGGCGCCTTGAGCCTTTTTTTTTCCTGAAAAATTGCATCGCGGATGGGTTTTGGTGGGGACTCTGATTTGTGGCGTAGGACGCGGGCTTTTAGACCGGGCAGCGCGAGGGTATTTGCATTTAGATAGGAATTGAGGAGAGAAATTGGCTCTCCGCGGATACATCTGGGAGATAGGAGCGCAGAGCGAATGATTAATAGTGGAATAAAATATTAGTTTTTAATTGGAACGCGCGAGCCGAGCGAACGATGAAAGTCGTTTAACGGATTGATTAGCTTTTATTGCCAGCTGGTTTTTCTTGAGTTTTGTCAATGGAATTTGTAGTTGCTCGTCGATTTTCTGCGCGAATGTAAATAAAGCCGGTCGGCCGTGTTGAATGAAGGCATTGCTGGTGTTTGCAATGAATGCAACATTTGCTCTCTCTTTTATTTTAGCTGAATTTAAATTCATGCGCCGCGCTGTTTTGTAACTCTTACAATACAGCGTATTTCTCGTTTTCCGATCGTTTTATTAACTTCGAAACGTGCTTTTGCGTATTTAGAGTCACGCGGTTTAACGCTTTTTTGAATTGTCTACTAAAACTGCGTTGATAAACTTTAATACCAGCCGTACGCAAGCGAGTTTCTCAATTGTTACAAAGAATTCTTCTGTCCGTGAAACACAAAATTTCGTAACGAAAAGTTTCCCTCACCGCAAATTCCACCATAAATATCTCCATTATAAAATCACCAAACGCTCGTCCAACAATGCCCACCGCGTAAACCAGAGCTCCGAGGAAAAAAAATAAAACTCCCAGCGTCATTACCGTTAACTTAATCTAATCAAAAAGTCCTCCCTCTTCCTCTTTATCGCTCAGGCCAACAAAAGACCGGCGGAGGAATTCGAAAATTCCAGTATATAAGAGAGCCGGAGCGTTCGTAAATTCGATTTTAATGTCCACTTCCTGCCAGCCGCGGTGGTAGTGCCGGCGCGAGAGCGCGTCGAACTCGAGGAAAGAGGATCCCAGAGAGAGAGACAAAGGAAAACGAGCGCGAGCGTAACTGTATACAGCCGTCAAATTATCGTTTATTTGTTTGTTCGATACCCCTCCTTTTTTTTTTTGTTCGCGACGAACGGTTGTTCGCTGCGTGCCACTTGCGCGGATGCATTTTGAGGAAATTTCGCGGTTTTCATTGTCGAAGCGAAACTGGAGCGTGCGAGTGAGATCGATATTATATCGGCCGCGTTGGGTAATAATCTTAATTTTTACGTTCTCGGTTTCACAATTGCCGGGGACGCATTTTAACAAATTCGCCAATTAAAATTTTTGCGCCCGTCTTTAAATCAAGCACTTTAGTAATCGCGCGGAATCAACGCTTCATTCATCCCCAAAGTAAAAATCCGCATTAAAACGTTGAAAAAAAAACGAGCGAGAAACAAAGCAAACAAGTAGCCGAGCCGAAAGATACAGCGGCGGGAGCTCGGCGGCCGAAAATTAAAGAGTCCGCTTGGCTCTTAAACTTTCTCGAATGCCTGGGCACTTTTTCAAAAGGACCGCGCGAATAACTTAGATTCCGGCGCGGCTTTATACGCTCCGCATTATGTAAATAAATACTTTCATACGCGCGGCTCTCTGCGAAGGCTCGTTTCGCAAAACGCGAAATACGCGCCGCGAGAGCTCGCCGATCGAACGCATCGATAAGCCGGAGCGCGGCACTCTGCTCTTAAAAATGTCTCTGTGTATCGCGCAAAAATTTATATTACGGTACGGGATACTTGGGAATTTTGTTTTGTGTGTTTTCGTTTTTTTTGGGGGGGCTTTTGAGGATAAAGGTGGGTCGAGTACGTGGGATTTTAAGTTTTGCGTTGAATGTGGAGTTTGTTTGTGCGAATGAAAATCGGTGTTTTTGTAGCTGCTGTCTGCTTGTACTGTTCGAATAGTGGTTGTTGGATAGGCGGTCTTGATGAATATTAAATTTAAAAAATGGAATTTGGATCTTGTTTATGTCTATTCAAGAGTTGCCTATACATGTAGTAAAAGTTGTTTAAAAACAAACACGTACTTTTCAACTCGGCACATTCGCTAAAAAAATAAACCCTTTAAATCAGCTTAACTCTTAATCATTTGACTGAGGAACGCCGCCGGTAAATCAATATCTAGTCTACATCAGGCCACGATCTATTAGCACTGAATCATTTCCCAAAAAAAAATCATAATCCAACCACCTTTAACGCACATAAATCGCTCGAAAAAAAACGTACCTGAAAAAAAATTAACGTCGTAGGCGTGCTACACATACACATCCAATAACTCATCGGAAAATTCAGACGCTCCGTAAATCAGCGCCCGATAAATAAGTACAAACGCGTATCAGCGACGCGCGGAGCCTCGCCGTTCTCTTATTTCGCACGCGGCTGGAATTAATATTTGAAGAGCGAGTCATATATATATAAACTAGATCTCGAGGTGGGATCTGTCTATTAGGTTCCGTGAAATTTTAATCGGGATGCGCTCGGGCTTGCCCCTGATTTATGGCCGCAATTTCGCGAACACGCGGCTTTTAATCACGAACAATAATTGAATTTGAACTACTGTGCTGCTTTTTGAGGGGAATATTGTTGGATTAACATTTAGATGATTTACGCGGGCGCGAATGCGATGGCTCGTTACGATTTTTTTTTACGGGCGTAATTAAATGACTTTGATTTATCGCTGGCTAGTTCGAATGGAATAAAAGTGCTTTAAGCGTTCCATTTGGTTTTTAAGTATTGTTTAAAATGGTTCGGCGTGGAAGTGCTTATCGGTTTCTTTTTCGAGGTGTGCGCATTGACAGCTCGGTCGAGTTTAAATGAAATGCCTGAAAGCCGTTTCTTTTGAAAGTCTTTTTTGAACGGAAATAAATATGCTTTTTAGAGCGACGTTTCAAAAGTTTAGTTTTAGAAAAAGTTTATTTCATACATTTATTTATAGAGGTATGAAAGTTAGTTTGAGATTTAAATTTCTTGCTTTAGATTATTTCCGACTTGAAAGTGATTCAAGTAAATTAATGAGATCCTTTTCTTTTGATTTATCGATTAAACGTAACCAATCGTTTATTTCCAAAAAATTGCAAATTATTTTATTTTGTATGAAAAAATATAGGGATTTATAATTTTTCTTTAAATATTCCGAAGG